>CM046839.1:32603772-32788772 GCA_025618425.1 Heliocidaris tuberculata | reverse complement strand
TTCTGTGATACCTCAACGAAGAAAAGATACACGAATTAATATTTGTTCATTTCAAAGGCCTGTAATTTTATTTTTTTTAAACAAAATTATATCAACATAGAACACAAAAATAATAGGTTGAATGCCATTAAAGCCAGATTATAGAAAAGAAGTTTCCAACTGAAATGAAAAAAAAAAAAAGAGGGAAAACAATATTTCACCAAGAACATCAATTATGCCAATAGTTCAATCTTATCAAATAGCTGATTAAAGTAATAAAGAATCTTGTAAATATGTGATTCTCCTGATTTGTTTTAATAAAACATACTAAGAAAAAAAAATGACTCGTCAGACCCTATTACACTTGTATATATATCAGCTAGTTCATTCAACTGGCTTAATGGCTTGTAATACAAATGCAACACTGACATTCAATTTGGAAACTGACTACATGACTCAGGTAAAACGAAAGTAATTGTTAATATACTATTAATACATGGTTGGGAGTGCGTTAGTGCGATCTGGCAACACAAAGGTTTTTATTGTGGTGTACTAACACACGAGGCGTAGCCGAGTGTGTTAGACACCACAATAAAAACCTGCGTGTTGCTGGATCGCACTAATGCACGACCTCACAACCATGTATTAAAAGTTTTATAAAACGGGTCTACAATCTTAGTGTTTTCTTACAATCTTAGTGTTTGATCCGGATTAGCCGTGCGTTAGTCCCCTCGCCGTGCGTTATCACTTTTTTTTTGCACGGTCACGTGGTATTATTTGACCAATCAGGATGGCTACATTCTTGAACCCATTTTATAAACAGTAATAAAACTGTTTGACACTGCCAAAAATTATAAATTGCTGACTTTGACTTTTTGCCACAGGAACAAAGGTCGCAAGTAAAAAGATAGAAGATCAAAACTGTGGTTCATAATACTGACTTGGAATAATAATCTGTTTGTCTTGAGACTGCCCATGATGCAAGATATCCCAGGCTGGGGTCTATGGGGAAACATGTGTTATAGATTAATCCATCTCCAAATGGTTTATATCAATATCAATACTTGTCTGTGTCATACATGTATAACGAGTGTATACGAGCATAAAACAACTAATCTGAACGTCTATTTGGGCACATTCTCATACGGTTACGGCGATCAATGTTAAGTTCATGTTCAAAATACCGCTCAATGGAGCAAGGTGCGCTAAAATAGCAGGGTTTTTTGCATGCCCTGAGGTAATTTTTGGAGCTAAAATTAAAAGCGGAAAACAGAAAAATTTACCAGTCTCGTTGCCGGTCTCGGCCCGATTTTCGCCCGAGTCACGAGTCACCATTGGTCGAGTCCGAGTCCGAGACCAAGTCCTTGTTGTGGCTCAAGTCCGAGTCCGAGGTCTCGAGTCCGAGTTCAGACTCGAGTCCTGTGTATAGTTTATGTGCCATAGGACGTACATGTGTACATGTGTGAGGTATTGCATTGCAATCAAACATTAATATTATAAGGGCATAAGGTTTATTTATTTATTTATGTATAAACTTACAACATTGTTGCATGATTTATGCACCAAGCTGACATTTATAGTTACAGATTTACTGAAATTTATTCATGAAGAACAGTTACTTTATAATTATGTAAATTCGGCATTAATACATGTTGAAGACTGGATACGATTATTATATTATCACTTTTAAGTGAATATTCATGTGTCAGGTGATAGTAGTACCAGTTTGGACCGGTTACATTATTTCTGAGCTAATTATTACACACATGTTGCATTATGATAGCAAATTGATATACATGTACAATTACTGTAATCTTTATGACTTTCATTGTTCAAGTGTTCAGTTATGCACACTTCTTTTATGGTAAAATACCCATGTTATAAGTGTAATAAAGCAGTTAGGAAGAATCAAAGGGCCCTATTATGTACATCTTGTACACATTGGGTCCATATAGCATGTGAAAGAATCCATAAACCAAAATATGATGATATAAATGAAACCTTTGAACATTGGCAATGCACTAAGTGTGTCTTAAAACAGTTTCCCTTCTGGGAAGATGATAATATTTCTTTTGAAACATATCTTGGATGCACCCATCCTCCCCCACTCCCCCAAATATTATTCATAATTCTAACTCAAATGTAGACAAACATGATAAATCTTGTGATTTTCCAAAAGAAAAGGGTATGAAATTAGCTCACCTTAATGTTAGAAGTTTAAAGTAGGTATTCAAAGCCAATCACAAAACATAGCGATCTATATGTCAATGTAAAGCAGAAAGCATGTACAAGACAATGGTATTCATTATTACTCACATAGATTAATGAAAATTAATCAAAGCACAGTTTTAGAAACACCTCTCCATATTCTACAAACCCAGAAGTTGAAGGCAACGAAACAGCGATTTCTGCATGACATAATTACTATCCTAGTAATTACTTGGGCAATCCACGTTCCGAGATTGCTGGCTCGTATAGCTAATACGTGCTATAAACGTCCAGACGAGGATGATACCAGACTGTTTCATAGACTTAGTTTTAGTTATATAGGTCTATTTACATGATGCAAGCACAAAAAAGACAGCTCAGCTATACTGTAGGCGAGTAAGAAATGATGAAAATAGACCCACCTTTGGGACAGGATTTCTGAGGAATTAGTCTAAGGAGTCTACTGTCTCGATGATTGCATTCGATGTATGCATACGAAAAGTCATAACAAAGTCTGTATATTTATCGCGTAGATCTAATGCTATTAAACTGAGATTAAGCTGTTCACAGATGGTAAAAAACACCAGTCAATCATTAAGATAGAAGTACCTGAGATGAGCATAAAAAAATATCTAGATCTACAAGAAGTACAATTTCTACCAATTATACATAATTTTTTCTCGATCTATTGTCTGAATGTAAGATTATGAAAGGTTTGTTTACATTCATCAGCTACATGTATATAGCTGCATGAGGCAAGCAGCGCTAGAGCAGCAGATAGCAGAGCAGCAAGCTACATGTATTGAATTTCGCGCATGATGTGAGATCTGGATCTTCAGAATCTCACGTAATTTATGTTGATATTTGATTCAGCGAAGTGTTTTACTGTGATTTAAAACACAGATTTTATTCTAGTTTATTGTTCAAGTTTATTTTTCAAAAGAAGGTAATAAACAAAATTTAAAAAAAACTGAAGCGACGAGTGCATGATTGCCCATGAATTTCTACGGGTAGCCTTAGATCTAGGTCTATGAGATTTTTACGTACAGTGTACGCTTACGTTACGTCTCTATCTCATTCACTTGTCCATGCGTGCAACATCCAGCGCTGAGCCTTAGAATCGTTTTTATTAGTAAACTCTTTTTCATTATTGTGACCTCGATTTTACCCTTTACTTTATTTGAAGGAGAAGTCTAAGACCCCGTAGTTTTGTATTTGTACGTGTAACTTTAGATGTTCGGCATCTAATTCTTGCTCTGGTTCATGTTGGTAAGCTATAGGGCTGCAGCAGCTGCAACTTCAGGAACAGCACGACTCGCAGCTTGAGGAGCATTCGACCCATCATCATATTATCCTAATTCACCTTCATCAATGTCACTTTCTGGTCTACTACTTGAGCTGATACTTTCACTTTCAACCTCTTCTTCAAAATTTTCGATTTCAAAATCTAAGTCTAGACCTACAGTATCTCTGCCATTGTTGACTCTCAGATTTGTAGTACCAGGGTAGTTTTTTAACACGCCAGTACAAATGTAAGCCGTGCATGGAGTGCTTGATATCGCGATCAGGCTAGCTGCTGGCGACGTGCCTAAGTAATTACGTCACCCATTTCTGTGTCTTTCAGAGACGTGTTTGGGGGAGATTTCGGGAGGGGAGTCTAAGCAGTTTTTGATTGGTGATTTCTGCGCTTCAGATTTTTTTGAAAATTGGGGATTAGCGTAATAATGATCCTCATGTCATTAACTTTACACTGATATCAAATTTGACCATATTTATGATCAATACCTTCTTTAAGAAATAAAGTAACTGATATAAAACAATTTCTTCTATCAAACCCTTTTGATCTTTTAGGGCTATCAGAAACATGGTTGAATGACGAATCTTCAAACAGTATGATTTCTATTGGTGGTTACAAAATTAAGAGAAAAGACAGAGATGTAACCGGTGGTGGTGTAGGGTGTTACATTAATGTGAACTACAACTATGTGAGTATGGGATTAGTAATGGGATACATAAATGGTTCCAAACTTATTTTACGGGTAGGCAACAATGTGTTGTTATAAATAACCATTTCAGTGAATATTTGATACTTAGATCTGGGGTACCGCAAGGGTCAATCCTCAGCCCCCTAATTTTTTTCTTATAAATGATATTAATAATCTCAAAATTCATAATAATTCACAGGTGTAACATTATGCAGACGATACTGTCATTTTAATAATGCTTTCAATATTTTGGAAGTTCAAGAACATCTGCAAAATGATTTGGAATTAATTTGTAGATGGTTTGATATAAATAAGAAAACCATGGCCATGTCTTTTGGGTCAAAAAGAAAGTTGGAAAACAATAACATCTCAATTAAATTAAATGGTATTAACCTACAGTGTGTCAACAATATAAAATATTTAGGTGTTATACTTGACTCACAACTGACGTGGTCTGACCATATTAAATATATTTGTAAAAAGATATCTCGCTCTATTGGATGTATTTGTCGTATAAAACATTACATTTGATACCTCAAAAGACTCTAGTAACCCTTTATTTTGCACTAATTTTACCACACATTGATTATTGTTGTAGTGCATGGGGAACTTGTTCGAAGACCAATGTAATGAAATTACACAAATTACAAAATAGATATGCAAGATTGATTTTAAATAAGGATTACGATACTCCACAATGCCAGCTTCTTGCAACTTTAAATTGGCAATCTGTTGAACAAAGATTAAAATATCATTACTGTTTATTAGTCTTCAAAATTATCAATTCCCTGGCCCCTGCATACCTAAACTTGTTGATAAATCGTCACACCTTTAACTATTGTACCCAGTACTCTGTAAATTCACTGCTTGATATCCCATACCCAAAACCGATTTCAAGAAACACTCTTTCTTGTATAAAGCAAGCTGTTTGACAAACTTCTAATTTCTGTACAATCAACCAATTCAACTGATATATTTAAGCGCGGTTGCCAATCAGCAAAACATTTATTATAATACCCCCTACCATCTAAAATATTTAAAGGCAACCTCCCCCCCTTTTCCTTCCCCCTTATTTGTTATCGCTGTAATTATTATATTGTGTACATTATGTATTTTTATATTTCCTTGTATTTTATGTATTTGTTGTAGTTCATATAATTCATGAATGTTATGTATTTCATTATTCTATGTTTACAGGGCGTGCTTGTAAAGCAGTTTTTATAACTGAACGCACCTACCCTGTATTTTAAATAAAACTCTAATAAATAAATAAATAAATAAATTTATGCAAATTGTTATGATATGTTGATCTTTTATTGTTTCATTGTTGATTACAGTGAACGGTCATCGTCGTCGATTCTGTGGGACGGAATAAAGAGCTCTGACAGACAACCAGGTGTCGAGGGCTCCTTTTATTGGTTGTGTGACGCATTTACAGGCTCATTATTTATTTTTTTTCAAAACAAAGCAAAGTTCTGTGATATGGATTTGTTACTTCCCACACATTGTACTTACCAAGTTGCCCAAGAACTGTTTCTTTTCCCTCAGTGCTTCCCCGACCTGCCTCACAATCTCACCTCTATTAGGTGCAGGTATCTGTACATGGAACGAAAGATGATACATGGTTTTGCATAAAACGAACCAAGATTCTCAATAAAAATAGATACTATGTTATATTGTTCAGTGATTGATTCAACATTAGTATCATTCCTCTAAAATCATATGATATCAATTTGAGAAGAATATGATATATGATTGCAAATACCTTGCAAATCAATGCAGTAAGAAAATCTGTATTACTTCTTTTAATTTATCAAGGACTGTCTCAAATGAATTGTAAAATATCATTCTCAACATCATAAGCATAGCACATGCCCCCCCCCCCTTCTTTGAATAACAAAATCAAAAATTCTTTCTTATTTACTTACATCAGACCATACTTTAAAGGCTTCTTGGGACATCTGAATAGCTGTCTCATAGTCCTCCATTGATGCCTGGACAAAATAAAATACAGGAATTAATATTACTGTGAATATTGCAGAAAACATTATTAATTTTATGATAAGCTCAAAAATGACAAGATAAAAATTAATAACAAATTATATTAAGAGGAAGTGTAAATACGTAATTTTATTTCAATTTCCATATCTTGTCTGGCTTAGGTCATGGTCTACGCTTTTCACTTTTACTTTGGAAATCCATCTTCAGTGTTGAACGATTATCAGAATGTCCAAAGATTCTGGCTTTAATCAAAAAGGTACATTTATAACCTACTCAGGGATTTAAGGATTTTATAGGGTTAACAGAAGCAGGATTCCTTTCTGAAGTTAGGAATACTCTTTGGTTTTCTATTTTTCTTTGACTACATCATTGCTGACAGGGACAAAATCATCCAGATAAAATTCATAAAAATCTTGAAGTTTAAAAGAAAATGTGCAAATACCATTGCATCAGAGCTAGTTAGGGTTAATTCATGATTTTGTCTTTACTTAAAACAGATATTGCCAATCAGAAAATTGTAGAGCACATTGTAAATAAAATAACCCTGCCAACTTTATTATGACTGATATTGCATTGAACATAGTAAAACCGTCCTCAATCAATCCTCATTTCTCAAGGAACTAGATATAAATCTTACAGGCCTACTAAAAACAATTTCATACAAGATTGCATTGAATTGCCTAAATCAAAATGCTGTGGCAACATGACATTTTATATGGAACAGTATGGCATGAGGTGGGAGAAAAGTAGCAGCCAGCAACAAAAGCCTCTAAGCGTATGTGCAGTTCTTTACATCCGTGTGTTATTTATTTTGTCATAGCATTTGTAAAGGCTGCTTAACTCATCATAAGTGAACAAGGCATAAATAATGCAATCATGGAGAGGGTTAGACTAACTTACCTGTCGGACTCTTGCGATGGCTTGTCCATTGGCAGGACAGATGGAAGATACAACCTGCATCAGATCAAAGAGTGGTAGCGGTCAAGGAAGAGGTATAGGGAAAAGCAGATTTATAGATCAAATTGACAGTACTAGATGCAAATATCTTGGACCATCTTATGAAATATGTTGCCCGTTGGAGCCAGGAGGGTATTAATTCTAATACATTTTACATAGAGTTAGCACCTTTCTGGCTCTCAGTAGATGACAAAGAAAATCACCAAATCACCCTGACAACACCATGTACCATCCTTGGACAGCAACCCCCCCCCCCCCCCACTCAAGGACTAAAATTAATACACACAAGGAAAATTACCCCCTGAACAATTTCCATCCTCCTAACAACCCCCAGTCAAATAGGCTTACCCCTACAATAATGGCTACTGCAAGGAATACAACTTAAAATATTTTAAAGATATGCCCTTGCAGGAATTGCAAGAGGGTGGGGTTGTTCTAGACTAGGGGTACACTTTAAGTGGTGGGTCATAGGTAGCAGTTATCCCAGGATAATCACACTACAGGATGAGTTGTCCTACAAGTCCTAAGGATACCCTTTGGGGTACATGTAACTGTTCATAGCTTCATTTTATTTCTTTATTTCTGAGAGTTCACTATTTTTGCACATTTTTTGCATTAATACAATTTTTTCCATTTCATTTTTTGATTATTTAATTTTATAATACCGGTACTTTACAGATTCTTCAAAAATAAAGAAAATAAGGTACATTGTATTTTGACATTTTGGAATGTTGACAACTCAATCCAAGTTCAAAAGGTGATTTCTACACGGATTTCCTTTTAAATTTATACATGTATTGTCATTTGTACCTTAAACTTTAAAGGCAGTGAAAACATTTTTAAGATCTTAATGAAAAGAACAAATTTTTCCCTCTTTTCTTTTTCTATATTGTTACACATTCATGACATTGTTCATGTTTCTTTCTGTCAGGTTGACAGCATTTTTTTTCAAGGGTCAGACAATGCAATCCAATTTTCTCCAAATTTAACTTCTTCTAGCTTCTATTTCTAATAACAACATCCCATTTGTTTCATGGAGACAGGGTTGATCGCAAAAAACATTCCAGTAATCTTGACAATAACAGTTAGGCCTCGCATAAGTGTGAGTGGCCTAGGCCTAGTTTAGGGGAAATAACTACATGTAAGGCCTAACATGACAACAACATACACTCTCATGATATGTGGGTTTGCTTACTCTGCAGCCCAGTGCAGGATTCAATTACATTTACGTGATAGGTCAAGCCCCCGACACACCTCCAAACAAGCGTGCGAAATATGAAGGAAGCCATATTTGTTCAAATTTTTAAACTGTGCACAGAGATTGACAGAGAAAACTCAGCTATTTCGTCTATCATATTTCAATGGCTTTTTGCATTAATGGAATGCATTTTCCTTAAATTACACAAAATATCAATATCTCTCTAGGAAATAGAGGCAACGATGATGAAAATGGTACATTATCCCGACAATAATGATGTCTTGAAAAGCTGCGAGCGACCAACGGCATTCCGGTACTCACCTCGCCTCGTCCGCCCCATCGATCTCCCGTGAAAGCTCCGTCATTTTCCGATCCCAGTCCCAACTCTTTCAACCAGCCATATTTTGGATCTTCGATGAGAAGACTAGAGCTAAATCTGGCAAAAAGTGGTCGTTTTACACGAAAGGTTTGTAGGCTAGCCCTCTTCAGCAGATGAACAGCCATATTTCCCGGAAATTTATTGTGCTACAGTGATATATTTTCTCTAACAGATACAGACTTCACGAACATTCAGCGCGACACGCACGTCCCTGAAAACATTGCGTTGGAAATTATTCGAGTTACGGTACCGTACCAGTAGACATGCACACTGCACTGAACTCTATGACCACATAGTACATGTATATATGCGATAGTAAATTTATCCTAAACATCAGAGGGCAGAGGCTGCCCCCCCCCCCCCCCCCCCCCACTTTCTCAAGTATCAAAAATTTGCCTTTTTTATTTCTGAAATAATGCCCCCTTGTTCTCTGAGTGCCCTTTTTACTACTAAAGTGCCCCTAGTTTCCTTTCTATTAAGTTGTTGTTGTTGTTGTTGTTGTTGTTGTTGTTGTTGTTGTTGTTGTTGTTGTTGTTGTTGTTGTTGGTTTAATGGCGATTCCATCGGTGATTGGATGATTTTCGCCAGGCAATAATTTCCCCGGGTAATTTCCCTTCCCCCTTCTGATAAGTGCCCCTCTTTCTCATTCTGATAAGTGCCTCTTTCAAATCTGATAACTGTTTCCTTCTCTCTCTAATAAGGGCCTTTTCCCCTAAGCCTGATATGCGCCCCTTTTCACCTTCTGATAAATGGCCCTTTTCAAATGTAATAACGGCCCCGAGTTTCAGGCTCTCTAAGATGTACCCTTTTCTCCTTTGATAAGTACATTTTTCCTTCTGATGGGTGTCCCTTTTCCCTTCTAATAAGTGTCCATTTTCCTCTTCTGATAAGTGTCCCTCGGTTTCACCTATGATATAAGTGCCTCTTTCCGCCTCTGATAAACGCCCTTTCCTCTGATCAGTGCCAGTTACCTATATTTCCCACTGTTTCTCACAAAAAGAGCCATATCGATGCGGCTTTATGTAGTGGTAACCATGGTAACGGGTACCATATTACGGTGACCATGTAAGGCAGTGGAACTAGAGGTCAGAGGGGCAAAATGCCCATCCCCGCTCCCAAGCAAAATATTCATCCTTCCGCTCTCTCGAATGTGCCCCATAATTTACACCAAGTAATTACAACAACAACAACAACAACAACAACAAAATCCCATAAGCTCGCTCGCTACACTCTCACGCTCTTTTGGTATGGGTATTTATGAAATCAAGCAGATCGCATAAAGTATGTTGATGTAATCGTATAAGAAAAACGACATGTTTAATGCACGAATTAAAAGATCATTCTAGATTCCCCCAAATGTGCAATTGTCATTTTCATTATATCGCTGTAAATCATGCACAACCCAAGGGTTTCAATGAAAAAGTCTAAAAACTTTGCTCGCTTGCTTCGCTAGCTCGGACATGAATCATAGTACACACAGCTGCTAATTGGGGAATCTAAGGCAAATCCAGAAACACTTAAATATAGAAACAATAAAGATGAAGAAGATGATGCTTGATAATGTATTTTTACCAATGTCACAACGTGCTCGCCTTTTTCGCTTTGTGTTACCCTTTGTAAGTCCCCCCCCCCCCCCCTTTGAAAGACGCTCCGCGCCGCCCCTGCTAAACATACAGACGACAAGAATGACTTGAATAATTCCTTTTTCATGCGCAAACAGTGGCGTATAGGGGTAGGGAGCACGTGCCCCGGGCGGCACTGGAGAGGGCGCAAAAAACGCAAAAGAGAGAAAGAAAGAAAAGGGGAAAATGAAGAACAGTCTTAATCTTTACGGATTATACGCCCCAAATCCGCAGGGTAAATGCAATAGAAATCTAGTTTTGGAGGGTTTGAAATGCGAAAAATTTCCAAAGCTTGGTCGCTTTGCTCCCTTGCATAATTATTTTCTTTCAGGATCTCGTAATTTCGCGCCCCCAGTATATAGTTCTTAGATACATTGTAGCTTATAAATGGTTCAAAATTTGAAAAATGAATATGTGATTATTGTCGTTGCTTTGCTCGCTATCATGTAAGTTTCATCTGACTCATGCTAAATACATGTAATGCGCCCCAATATAGGATAAAGCGTATATAAACCAGAATTTGCAAAGTTTCAACATTTGAAAGAAATCTCAAATTCAGGTCGCCTTGCTGAATTTCTCGACTATGGCAAGAGTTTTCGTTAGTTTTCATAGAAAACCGTTTATTAATGTATAAAATTGGAATTTCTCTACCACTGAATTGTGTGCATGGGCAATTGCAAAATTTCCTGGGTAAAATGCACAAGAAATATACGTTTTTAGTGTTAAAAGTGGAAATAAATTGCCTCTCGGTCGCTTTGCTCCCTTGCTTATACAATAACGTAGATAAGTTTGGGCACTGAGGGGGGGGGGGGGGCGTATTGTTTGCCCCGGGCGCCATAATCCCTAGATACGCCAGAGTACGCAAATGATTGAATATCGATGTCGGAGTTCACTTCTGTAGCAGGATAATATGCTTATGAAACATAAAATTGTTTGAATGGACGTACAGGTCATTCTCTTTTTTGTAAGGATTTTCTTCATAATGATAACCACGCACGCAGATCTGAAGGCCTATCCAAGGGCCTTGCCGTAAGACCGAAATACCGCCGTACCCCCTTCTTTTTTTTAGAGAGAGAGAGAGAGAGATAGGTTGATTTTAAACAATTATTTTCTTGTTAAGGACATTTTCGGCCCTCCTTTCCAGTCATGGATCCGCCCCTGCCCATATGACCCGTAAATAATTATTGTAGAGCTCAGTTACGTTATTTTTTTAAAATAACAAATAAGGCTACAAGGATCATCCCCTAGCCTTGCATGTTGTGGTTTGGTTTGGGGTTTTATACCAATTTGGGGGATTTTTTTTTCTTCCTAATTATACAGAGAAGTTTTAGTTACTTCCATTACATGAATTTTAGCTGCAATTGCCATAGCCCTTGCTACCAAAATTATAGAAAACGGGCAGATCGAAACCCTTTTTTTCTACCACGAAACATACAGTGCGCTTTACATGGATTTAAGAGTGTTGAGGCGTCATAATTATGTACTAATACTTTGGTATTTTTATGAAATCATTGAAATGAGTGCCGTATAAAGAAAACAAGGGGAAAAAAACAACAACAGAAAGATAATGCAAAATACAGTGACAGTGATGGTGACGGCGAGAAAATGGTTTAACTTATTTTCAACACGCTACGCGGTTTTGTGCTCCATCAGTAGTCTGCAGGGAGAGATTCTAATTTGACACTTAAACACAATTTCATAAAGCCTTCATCCAAAACTAAATTAGACAGTCTCTGGCTGTGTCAGAAGCAGCTATATTACAAGATCTATGGGATGCAGTGGACCATGTAGTCTATACAGTCTTATTGTTCAGACGCTGTTGGGCTAAAGGACCGACAAGGGTCTATGTCTGCAAACTAGCAAGCAATTATTGAGACTGGTAATCATTTTTTCACTATCTTCGCTACGTCGTACTGTGGTCGTTACTGCTGGTCAGGAGGTCTCTTTTTCAGAAAAAATGTAGGCCTATATCTAAATGTACATGTATGCTTGATCTACATTCAAAATAGTATAGAAAGTTATTTTATCTCAGAGCTGTTTTCTTTTGTTCTCATTTTGTTTTTCTTCCCTTTTTTCCCTTCTGTTGATTAAATGAAATACAGCAGAATGCTAAACGTATTTATGGTCGCCTATTTACAAACGGAGAAGAAAAGGGATAATTGAGTCCATTGCCAAGATCGAAACTGTGCGTCACAATACACACACTGGCTGAATAAATACTCCGCGCAAACCGAGCAGACAATAGCAACTGTTGACAATGGATCGACGAATATGAGGCAAATAAAATGATATTCATCATGAACACATGCAACTCGGTTATTGTGCAGGCTTTACAGCAGCGCACATCATTTAGATCTAGTCGGTTCGACCCCATTTGCAAAGGACCATAGATGCATATGATTACGATCAGGAGCAAAGGAACATTATTGATTTGCTGTTATCTGGAGGCAGGCTGTGAACGAAATAATCATGTCATCGTGCACGATCCTATATGATTATTCGCCGACTGGACCATATTCATAGTAACTGAATGGACTAGACTACCAAGGACAAAACTCGTCCCGTGTTTCAGTCAATTGGATAATGAACATAAAATGAGCATCTTGGGATATACCTCTCTGGTAAGTTTCAGGTTTTTTTTTTTTTTTTTTTTTAGTTCGATATGAAAACAAATGCATTTTTAAAGTCTAATAATAATTTCGAGTTTTACTGTCTGCTACTAACATCCGGGGGGGGGGGGGGGGATGTCTGTATATCATCGGCGTAAATCACATTCTGAAAAGCACCCTAAACGGGAATTGCAGTAGGAGTAGTTTCATGATACCCTAACCAAGGAGACCCGACTAACATCTCTGATTTTTATACCCCTAACGGCGATTTTATATCTTGCGTGGTATTTGCAGGGGTGGCGCACCTGGGGGGGGGGGGGGCAGGGGGCACAGTGCCCCCCCCCCACTTTTTCAAGTACCAAAAAAAGTGTCCTTTTTATTTCTGAAAAATGCCCCCTTTCTCTCCGATAAGTGCCCTTTTTTACTATTAAATGTGCCCCTTTTCCTTTCTGATAAGTGTCATTTCCCCTTCTGATAAGTGCCCTTTTTTCTCCTTCTGAAAAGTGCCCCTTTTCAAATCAGATAATTGGCACCTTATCTCTCTAATAAGTGCCCTTTTCGCCTTCTGAAAAGTACCCCTTTTCAAATCTGATAATTGCCACCTCATCTCTCTAATAAGTGGCCTTTTCGCCATCTGAAAAGTGCCCATTTTCAAATCTGATAATTGCCACCTTGTCTCTGTAATAATTATCCTTTTCTCCTTCTGATACCTGCCCCTCTTCGAATATAGATATTGCCCCGTTTTCTCTCTAATATATGCCCTTTCTCCTTTGATAAGTGCATTTTTACTTCTTATAGGTGCCCCTTTTCCCTTCTAATAAGTGCCCATTTTCCCATTCTGATAAGTGTCCCTTCTTTACTGCTAAGTCCCCCTCCTTACTTCTGATAAGTGCCCCTTTTCAAATCTGATAATTGCCACCTTGTCTCTCTAAGAAGTGCCCTTTTCGCCTTCTGAAAAGTGCCCCTTTTCAAATCTGACAATTGCCACCTTGTCTCTCTAATAGTTATCATTTTCTCCTTCTGATACGTGCCCCTTTTCGAATATAGATATTGCCCCGTTTTCTCTCTAATATGTGCCCTTTTCTCCTTTGATAAGTGCACTTTTACTTCTTATAGTTGCCCCTTTTCCCTTCTAATAAGTGCACTCTAAAAACTAAAGTGTTAAATCATTATTTAAAAGGGCCGATCGAGATTGACAACTTTTTCAAAATGGTAGATTAACTCTGTTAAACTGCTGGATTCAACCTTTATAGTGTTGTATCCACCGTGTTAAAAGTGTTAATCTACAATTTTGAAAAAGTTGTCCCTCCCCGGCCCTTTTAAATGGGGATTTAACACTTTAGTTTTTAGAGTGTGCCAATTTTCCCATTCTGATAAGTGTCCATTCTTTACTGCTGATAAGTGCCCCCTCCTTACTTCTGATAAGTGCCCCTTTTCAAATCTGATAATTGCCACCTTGTCTCTCTAACAGGTATCCTTTTCTCCTTCTGATAGGTGCCCCCTTTTCCCTTCTAATATGTGCCCTTTTCCTCCTCTCATGAATGCCCCTTTTCACCTCTTATAAGTTGCCCCTTTCCACCTCCGATAAGAGCGCTTTCATCTTCTTATAAGTGCCCCTTTTACTTATATATCCAACTTGGGGGGGGGGGGGACAAAAAGAGCCATATCTAGCTTCAAAGAATCGATGCGGCTTTATATATAGGGTTTTATAGGTACCCATAACAATACAACTACAATGTAAGGCAGCGGGGCTGGAGGCAAAAGGGGCACAATGCCCCCCCCCCCCCCAGCGAAGGATTTCTCATTCCGGTTAATCGAATGTGCCAATAATTTACACCAAGTAAGGTCAATATTTTCTGAAAATGTCCCCATAACTCACTCGCTATGCTCGCTAGCTCTTACAGTATATAATGAAATCAAGCAGACTGCATAAAGTATGTTATGGTGTAATCCTATATAAGAAAACGACATGGTTAATGTACAAATTAAAAGATCATTCGACATTCCCCCAAATGATTTGCTCTTGTCATTTTTAATATATCGCTGTAAATAATGTACAACTCAAGGACTTCAACATTAGAAAAAAAAGGTCCCAATTTTTTTGCTCGCTCGCTTCGCTCGCTCGCACATGAATCTTTAGACCATTACACACAACTGCTAATCAGGAAAGCTGAAGTAGTGACCAGAACCACGATAAAAAGGAAGGTGTTTGTTTGTTTGCTTGTTTGTTTGTTTGTTTTTATTTCCGTAATCAATGACATAAATAATATACATAATAATTATAAATCATGATTTACATACGGCGGATAGCCCATTTCAGCCGTAATAACAAAATACGGCTGTTCTTCCATGGGGTCCTTGATAACAATGATAAGTACAAATATTACAATTCTTGGGGGAAAAAAAGACTTAAAAAGTCTTCTTGAATACATAAAATTATATTGTACAAAACGAAACAAAACAAAAACAATGTATTGAATATGCATGATATCATTTAAAAATACAATTCTTTTCGATTATATTTGCAGTACATATTCAATATTTTATAAGGGAGAGAGAACCATACAATCCCTATAAACAAAAAAAAATAAAAATAAAAAATAGAAGGAAAGAGAGAGATGAAAACTTCCTTGTGCACAGTTCTATACTTTGAAATAATTTTGTAAATTGGATTTAAAAGTTTGGATTGTAAAAGCACTACGGGTATTTGATGGCAATTTGTTGTATAATGAAGCTCCTCTATAGTAGAATGTTCTTTTACAGTTATTGGTTCTCGGTTTGGGGAGACTGAGGTTACCTACAGAACGAAGAAAATACATGTCTGGTTTAATAGCAATAGGGCGTTTTATATATAAAGGTACGAGATCATTTAAAATTTTGAACATCATAATATGCATATGTTCTTCTTGACGGACACTCAATTTCTTCCATTTTAAAATGTCATGAATATGAGAAGTAGAGGTATGGGAATATGGATTTATCTTTAATATGATTCTACCTGCTCTGTTCTGAAGTTTTTGTAACAAATCTAAATATTTCTTAGGGGCATGCAGGCATGGCAGACTGCCAAATTATATCTGCGTAGTCAAAATGGGGAAGAATAATAGAAGAATATACGATTTTTAAAATAGATTCATTAACAAAATACCTCAGTCTTCCAAGAAAACCTATCATTTTGCCTATTTTTGAGCACATTTTTTCAATTTGGTTATTCCATTTAAGCTCTTTATCAATAAAAACACCAAGATATTTGACAGTGTCTACATTCTGAATTTTTGTATTATGAATTTTAAAATCTAAATCATTGTGCCTTGCTAACATCTGTCTCGTTCCAAATAACATACCTACAGTTTTTGTACAATTTAATTTCAATTTATTTTTGTTCATCCACTGGATTACTTTGGCGAGTTCGTCATTTAAAACTGTTTCGACGACTTTCGGATCTTTATCAGAAAAATATAAAACGGTATCATCTGCATATAAATGAAATGAACATTTGTCAAATAAAGAAGCTAAATCATTAATAAATATTACAAAGAGAATTGGCCCGATCAAACTCCCCTGGGGCACTCCGTTATTAACCGAGTATTCTTCTGAAAACACATTATTAATAAAAGTTGTAATTTTCCTATTTGATAAATAACTTGTAAACCAGTCTAGAGATTTTCCAACTATACCTAGCCGTGAGAGTTTAAATAAAAGTAGCTCGTGGTTAACCATATCGAAAGCTTTTTGTAAATCTATAAATATCGCCCCGGTATATTGCCCATTATCCATGGCTTGGAGCCAGTCGTCAGTTACTTTCATTAATGCTGTTGTGGTAGAGTGCTTTGCCCTAAATCCGGATTGCTCTGGGACTAATACTTTATTTATGTCAATGAACTTATTTAGCTGATTTAGGACAATTTTTTCAAGAACTTTTGAGATACATGGAAGAAGGGAAATTGGTCTATAGTTATCAGGTTTTGATTTGTCACCTTTTTTATGTAAAGGAATTATTTTGGCTATCTTCCATGAGGCTGGTACTTTTCCGTCTAGGATTGACTTATTAATTAAGTATGTTATAGATCCAATTAATTCGTTTGCACATGTTTTTAAAATAAAAGTCGATATACCATCAACGCCAATAGATTTCTTATTTTTTAGCTTAAGAATTTCCTTTAAAACATCTTCCTCCTTTACTGTATGTAAAATGAACAAGTTATCAGCATTATAAGTATTAACAGAACAATTTACACTTTCACTCAATTCATTGATCAAATCTTTCGCTACATTTGCAAAATGAAAATTAAATCTATTAGCAACACTTAGAGTGTCATTAGATGAAACTGGGATAGTTGATGAAGGGCTTTCATTTGTAGTAAGTGATGCTTGATAATAACTATATTAATTATACTGTAGGATAATACCAATGTCACTAAATGGTCCTTTTTGCCTCTATTTTCACCCCTTGTAGGTGCCCCTTTTCCCCCAAAAGTGCCCCTTTTTGCTGGTGCCCCCCTCCCACTTTGAAAGACGCTCCGCCGCCCCTGGGTATTTGACATCCTATTTGAGGACATCATCATAGACCCATTTTACCCCAAAAAAAGAACCGTAAAAGAAATTTAACCTAATCTGGAACACATTACCGAACTATATCCACCCCCCCCCCCCTTCCGCGGATCTTCTTTTTATCACCTCTGAATTTGATACCCTTTTTCTTGATTTTTGCTGTTTTTGATACCCTAAACGCATAACCCTAATGCTGAAAGAGTACCCTTTTTATCCGTTTTCGTGTACGCTGATGATGTACAGGCCTCAATGAGACACGCCCCTCATTTCAAGTCATTTCCTTATCTTGGTGGACCTATGATTTTGAGATGGGAGGGGGCGGGGTTGCTGACCTCAGGGCACCGGGAATGATGGAGGGGACGTCCCGATGGTGTATTTCACTCCGGGACTTCCTGCATTCTGACATCTCTTTGATTTTGCAGTTGCAGCAACATAATATTATTTCTTTCTTTTTTTTAAGAGTGGCGCGTCCCCGAGGATATGCTCCATCGATATTTTTTTATGACACAGAAAAAAGTGCACTGTTCATGTTTTTAAAAAATGTACACCATCTGAAACCAGTCCATCATGCTTCCCTGCCCGTGGAACTGCACTTCAATTTCTAAAATAATAGTTTACTTCATTCTTAGTGTAGGCTTTGGGGCGATTCTTATCCAAATCGTCTTTTTTTATTTTATGGGGAGGGGGGGGGGGGGGGGGCTATAGGGCTTCGATCGAGGGTTTACAATCATTCTTGTGTTACTGGTTGGAAATCATATATAACCTGTTATACAAATAAAACCAGTAAAAAAAGGGGGTGAGACGCATCCCTCCCCTCCCCCCCCCCCCCCCCCCCCCCCGTAGAACCGCGACTGTGTATGCCTCTGTGTTGTCGCTTCTGTTGACGATGGAAAACATCGAGTTTGTAAACACCTCGATTGTTCTTAAACGGGGCGCAGTAGCGGAACGCCTAAAAAACAAACGTGTAACTCGAGCTGGTGATTCCATTTCAAGTTCACTCTCATATTTGTATTTTACACTATTTGATTCTCGTCTTGCTTGATAGATATTAGATGTTATTGTATATTGCATGACATCATCAGGAATCCCTGGGCTAAGAATAGCCTAATAGGCGACGCAGTAGTTACTGGCATTGAAATATAAGGTGGGCGGAGTTGGAAATTAGAAGTGTTTACATCCTCATTTTTTGTACAATAACAGATGAGAGCACCCCTTCATTAAAAAAAAAAAATCATAAAATAGCTAGTTTTGGTGATTCTGTAGTATCCCGATATCACGTCCTATAATAGTGATAATCATAATAATGATAATAATAATAATAATGATGATAAAAAAAATAATAATAAAAAAAAAATAATAATAATAATAATAATAAACATGATACTACTACTACTACTACTACTACTACTACTACTACTACTACTACTACTACTACTACTACTACTACTACTACTACTACTACTACTACTAATAATAATAATAATAATATTCTGGACTTATAGCGCCTAATACATCTAAGATGTCTCTGAGCGCTTTGACAGATATATTATTATCATCGGATACAGGCTTGCCGGCATACAATGCATGCACCTTATCCACTCCCATGGGGAGCATTCCAGCCAGGCGCCTTTTTACAGACGCTCCAGTGCTATAAGCCAAGGAGTTATCACTCATTGCATGGCTAAACAAACCACAATAACTTCTGCATCCTACCGGGTACATATTTAAAGGGCAATCCAACCTTGATAATAAGATGATTTGTGTGAAAGCAGAAAAATAAGAAAAACAGCATGGTGAAAGTTTGAAAGAATTCGGACAAGGAATAAGAAAGTTATGGGTGTTTGAAAAATGAGATCACTACATCTATGCAAATCTCATATTGGCAATTTGGTGAGCCAATTGTGACATTTTTGTGGACAACTCTCCCATTTGTCGTACACAAAAATATCATTAATTTGCGGTTTTCTTCGAGGCGCTTTTACCCTCGGGGCAGTACTAAAAATATATTGGAGATAGCATATTGTTATAGGTCCTCATGAACGAAAAGATCCTACTGAGTAATGCATTTTGAAAAAAGTGACATTTTAGTCATTTTGTGTGTTAGAACGAATGGGGGAGTTGTCCACAGCTACATCACAGTAACATTACCTATTCGGCCAATTTGAAATTCCCATATGCATAGTGATTACAACTTTCAAAAAAATCATAACTTTATTACTTGTCCGATTTCGTTCAAACTTTCACCAATCTGCTTCTCTGATTTTTCCTCTTTCTTTCAAAGCAACTCGCTATAAAGGTAGGATTTCCCTTTAATGCATGGATGGAGAGGAGCAATATACAGATATATAGATATATGTAAAATGCCTTCCTCAAAGACATATAAGTGCCGTGCCGGGGATCGCATCTCCATGCAGTCGAGTGTTTAGACCACTCAACTATGACACCCCTACACTATACACTCACAAATAGGACTATGACCAACACACAGCTACCCCTAGACGCTTCCTTCTGGACAACTTTCAACCCGGCAATTACCCCTAAGACAATAATTACTCTTAAAAAAATAAAATAATATCATTCTTGACGGGCAATTATCTGAGAAATTGTATAGGTTTTGGGGTACTATATGGGAGGGATATTAATTCATAATGTTGTCCAAATTGATGTTACTCAATTGGGTGGCAGTGGTCCTAGAGCCAGAAGTGATTTTCAGTTTGATATAGTTAACCGGGTACTTTTCCTACATAGGTGTATCCCCCCCCCCCCCCCGGCTCTTTTTTCTCTCTCTGTCTCTGTCTCTCTTTGTCTTTTTCTCTTTCTCTTTCTCTATCTCTCTTTCTATTTCTCTCTATCTTTCTCTTGGTCTCCCTCTCTCTCTCTCTCTCTCTCTCTCTTTCTCTCCCCTCCGCTCTCTATCTCTCTATCTCTCCCTGTGCCTTTTTACCCCCCCCCCCTCTCTCTCTCTCTCTCTCTCTCTCTCTCTCTCTCTCTCTTTCTCTCCATTTATCTATCTATTTCCCTTCATCCCGTAGTGCACAATCCCAATAAGTCTACATTAATCATGGATTTCCAAGCGGAAGTAGTTCAATGAGAATCATTCAAAAACCCGACAAAGGAATAGCATGTCAACAGAGGCCTGTTTGATGAGTTACGGGTATGAAGTGAAACACTCACAAAACAATCTTTTGTCATTTGATTTTTGGCCTCCCTGTCAGTTTATGACAGTTTTATCTTGTTATCCTGTAATGTTCATTGAAAGCTCTCAGGAAATAGAATTATTGCAGAACTAATCAATAATATGAAATATGATTGAACATACTTGTATTCTACCTCCAGCTGAGAGCGAGTGGGGCGTGCATAATAATTTAATCCCAAATCAAATTGGATCGTCACTTCTTCAACAATTATAATAATAGAATTTCGACAAATATAGAAAAATAAGTGTTATATACACGTTTTTATTGATTGAAAACTGAACGATTCTGCAGGGGAAATCCATCATTTTACATTATCCTCTCAAAAATATAAATTTGCCCTATCAATAGATTCATAAACTGTTATAATCTGATTATAAAGTGGCAATAAGCAAGGAGATTTCAAATAAATTCAAATACAACATACACGACAAACAGCTTGCCTTTGAAGTATGTTCAATGCCGCCATTATACAAATTTGTATGAGCTTTCAGAAAGAAATGTAAAACACACCATGATGTCTAAATTTTCTGTACACGTCTTGTGAAAAACATCGATGCATCATTCTGAACTCCAAATGAAGACTGCAAAATCATTCAGTCAGTCACAGAAAAACCTTTAGAAATCTTAAATTTCTCAAAATGTTAAAAAACTGAGGGTGTAAACTTTTACCCCACCCCCGACTTTTGTCCATGCTATTATACTAAATTTCATGTGTATTTGACTGTAAAGTGTTGAGAATCGAATGAGGTATAGTCTAACGAAACTTTCCTAAATTATCACCCGTTCTACGTTACTTTTCTCAGATTTAGATTTCGCATTCACCCTACAAGCAAGGCCAGTCACGACATTAACCATTAACATATCAAAATGAATATATACAAGCAGACATGTTTACCCCTCGCGAAACATTTTATTACAAAGTTCAAGTAACAATGTGCGGTCAGTTGATAGACCAATACGCCCATCAAAATAATCATTAAATCGTTCACTTCTTAACCCTTTCGAGACAATTGACCACATTTTGTGGTTTGGCTCAATAACTTTTGATTCAGAGCTCTAAAAAATATACCAGATGCACGAGTAGAAAGAGCAAAATTTTCTGCACACACTATGTCCATTTTTATTCCATGTTCATATTGCGTTTGATGCCAGGAATTTTAAAAACAAGATTAAGCTTTGAGATCCTTAAATTGGTAACACATTGAGAGGTTTAAAATCATTGTTTTTCATCAAAATTGGCAATTTCTTTCAACTATTCAACAAATTTCTAACCATGTATATTGTTTTCAAAGACATTACACCTTATTTGAACCATGTAGCACTAAAAGAAAAATATTATTGTTGCCAATTTGAAGAACAAATTGTGATCAATTTAGCCCTGAATTAATTCCTGTCCTGAAAGGGTTAACGCTTATGTTGGGAGAATTGAAAGAACGAAAGAAAGATTGAACAAAAGTAAAACTAACAGGAGGAAAAGAAGGCTTAGTATTAATAGACTTTCATTTTCCAGATAACTCTACAAGCATACACTCCTAAATATATCATGATTTTAAACCTTTGTCATTTCAACTTTTGATTTCCTAGTATATTTTTGACTCTGACATTTTTACCTCTGACATTTTTACCTCTATCAATTTTTCCCCTGACATTTTTACCTGGCACCGTAACATCAGAACGCTCTGACATTTTAATAGTTAACTTAATTCCTTGGACTCAACAACAGTCAGTATGAATAATTATGACACCATAATTTTTAATTCGAAATTAAATTACAAAAAAAATCTTCTTGATTTCACACAGTGCTATATAGATAATACGCATGTTGCGGTGCCACGGAATGTATATAGGACTCCATAATACGCGTACCAATTATACGTTTTTGTAAATTATTGCATTCCAAACAGAGCTGCTCATTATAAAGGAATGGAACATTGAGTATGAAAACTTTCTGACAGATTTGATGAAATTTCACACCTTTTGGACAGATATACGAATCAAAAGCACAAGGATTTATGTAAATAATTGTTCCTTGCAGATGATAAATGTGCCACAAAATAAGTAATGATAGAACCAAATTTTACGCTCCACTTCTGTACAGACGTGCGGATGATCACAAAATTTGACGCGGTGTCGTTAAAGGAACAATAGTGATAACTGTATAACATGTCATAAAAAGAAATTGTATGAGACATTGACTGTCAAATCTTTTCTTCAATTTACTGTCATAAAACGTGATAGTCCGTGTAATTGGTAACTACAGTGTAGTTACACATCGTTCCATGCCCCATTTCGACCGAAGAATTTCGCGATAAATATTTTGATAATCAGAATAAGCTGATTATGCATTCCATCAAAAAGTATTGGGGTTACGATTTGGAATGCATAATCAGCTTATTCTGATTATCAAAATAAGAATAAGCTGATTATGCATTCCATCAAAAAGTATTGGGGTTACGATTTGGAAGACTACTCTAGTTTGTATCAAAATATATTTTCCAAACAAACAAAACACACCACTATTACAGTGGTTCGTGTGTTTTGTTTTTGTTTTTAATTGTTTGTATATGTTTTGTTGTTGTTGTTTTTTGGTCGAAGCTTTGCTACAATAATTCATATTCGTATTCCAGGCTTAATCCTATATGCATTATGCATCTACATTTAGATGGAGATATCTCAAATGTGGGTTTAGTTTTTACTTGCAAAGAAAATTTCAATACACTTATCGATTAGGCGCTGTGAAATAAACCTTCTTTTTGCCTCAATTTTTCGAACAACACTGTTGTTCTTTTAATACATTTCAGGAATGACCTATCCTATCAGATAATGAATATAAGCCTGCAACTACTTTCGAAATTCAACAGGTAGAAATATGAAGTAAAGCTTGATGGATTTGATCTTTGTTTTCTTTGAGGGGTGTACATAATCTACAGTAACCACGCCCTTGTTTGAACAGATAGGTGTACAGGAAAATGAAAATTGATATGCATTTAGAAATTTAGGCGAGAGTTTCTCGTTCCCAGCCGTTTTGCGATCGATGTTGCGGTGTTCATGTCGTCGGATCGCTACGCCCCATTGAACCATTTAGTTGTCTTTTGAAGTATATCGACTTCTGTACTACACTATACAGACCCCTCCCTTCCTACCTCCCCCTTCCCCCCCCCCCCTCTCCCCCCCCCCCCCCTCTCTCTCTCTTCCTCCCCATTTCTCTTTCTCTTTCAAGTTATTATTTTTTCGTTTATATCAAACTTAACATTGAATTTTAACAAACATACATCATGTACATAACATTGATTTAACATTGTTCAAATTATCGTTATTTTAAATTACAGTCGAAACATCTATATAAACGCATTGTAAGCAAGGTCAATGAAGTGGAGGGACCAAGAAAGTAAAGCTTGTACAGTGTAGACCCCTTTAAATTTTTACATGAAGCAGTTTGTCTCTGCATCCTAGTGCTTTCTCTCTCTCTCTCTCTCTCTCTCTCTCTCTCACCATCTCTCTCTCCTTCTCCCCCCCCCCTCTCTGTATATCCTCTCACTAGTCTCTCTGCCCCCTCCCCGCTTTCTCGTTTTCTCTCTCAAGCTCGCTCTATCAAATCAATCTGTACATGTATATTATATATCTCTGTTTAATTATCCTCTCCATTTCTCTGCCCCCCCCCCTTGCTCGCTTTCCCTCTCTCTCCCTCTCTCTCTTATTTTGTCTATCAATCTATCTATCTCTCTGTGTCTCTCCTCTTGTCTATTGTTTGAGAGCACGTTAAACCCAATGCAGTATGACTAATAAGCAAACAAACCATCTTACGACGATGTGACAGGTTGTTCAATATTGACACCCTCCTCAATTTTGTACAATGGAGGGAGTTTTCGTCTTGTTGCAAGCCAGATTGCATGCAACCTACATTTTCAATCGGGGCCCCGTTTCATAAAACTTGATATCTATGACAAGTTACAGTAACAGTTATATAAGCTACTGAAATACTTGCTTCTGATTGGGTGAGAGCAAATTTATCATAGATATGCGGCAGTTGTTATTGATAATAAGTTTTATGAAACGGGCCCAGATCTTTTTTTTTTTCCATAACGGTGAATACTTAAAAGTAAGCGCTTTACACTTGATACTTATAGCCCAACCTTCTGCAATCATGCATAGGGACCAGTAAAAAAAAGCGGGGGTAAAGGGCGATTAGCCTCCCCCCCAAAAAAAACTCTTGAAAGAGCCACCGTAAATTTAAAAAGAGCCACCGTCAAATAACATTTCTGCCCATGCATGGGTCGTAGTGCATTAAAATCTCTGAACACAATAGGTGGACTTAGAAGTAGCCCTCGCGAAAGAAATTTCAATCTTTACACTGAAAGGGACATATACAATTCATGCATCATCTCTACTCCCTTTGTACTCCCTAAATGTACAGGAGTGGACATCCACTCTTTTTGGAGTCTTATTAGGAATCACTCCGTTTTGGACTGGAAATACACGCTCAAAAAAGTGGAGTCCAATCGCAAATAAGAAATTCAAACCACTACTTTTTGAGTGGATTCCTCTACAGCTTGGAGTTTATTCAAAATGAAGTGACCCTTTTATTTGACTCCTGAAAGAGTGGATTAAGTAAGTACTACTTCAGCCGAGTAATCCTGTCATTTGCTTTCCACTATGTATTGTTTGCATATGTATATTCATTGCATGATCTTTTTATTTGTGATGAGGACGTCAAGTCAAGCTTTGCTTATGACGACCCCTTTTTCTATGTATAATATTTTTATGTGACCATACATGTTGAAAGATTGTAAATTTATGATGATGTATATGGAAATAATTGAATATCAAATCAAATCAAATTTGATTACCATGGAGGCATAAGAAATATCTTTCGGCATCCTATCAGTTTCATATTATTTTTATCTCTCCTGATAATATGGCATATGTCTTGCCAAAGGACACAAGTATCGCGTCAGGGCTCGAACCCCAGACCCTCGCATTTGTACACAGGTGTTTGTATCACCCCTTTGCGGCACCTAATATACGAGGCTTTTCCTCCCTTAAGGAGGTCAATTATTTTGCTAATATATTGGGATCTTGCTGACGCGTGCGTACCCAGCACAAGTTCCTTACTTCCTAGGCTATTATCTTGCACGAGAAAAAAAAATTGTGTATGTGTGTGTTTTTTTTTTTTTTTTTTTTTTTTTTTTTTTAAAGGAAGTCAGGGAAGTTAGAATGTGTGTCTCTCTCACTTTTGAAAATATATTTTTCCGCTCATGCTAACATATAACACTTCGGTGGATGAAAAAAGCATTCCCCTTTTCAAAATGTACTACGGGAACCGAAATGAAATAAAATGAATGTTACTTTGAATACTTGGAAAAGAATAAGTCCGTTGAACCAGTGGCGTCCATCTTTTTTTATCATGCAGAACTGAAGATATTGACATGATTAAAGTTATTAATCAAAATTTTGTCTGAATATCATATCTAACAAATTATCTAACATCCGCCATTGTTAGCGATCTGCATGTGAGCCTATAACAGGCAACATGAACGAAGAAAACATTACTGCAAAATGAATGATGATGTTTGTTGTACAACGTGATGTCTAGTCTTTCAGTAAGTATATATATATATATATATATATATATATATATATATATATACTGAAGAGATTAGCTTTAAAATGAAAAGTACTTTGCACGCGCAAAACCACGTGCCTTACGAATTGTTGAAGCCATCCCGCATAAACTTTTCAGAAAAAAAATTGTTTATTTCTGATAGCGTTGTTTCCTCAAGGCAACCTGCAAAGAAATAAAACGTTTACCTATCATAATCCATAATCTCCTTCTAAATTCGCTTCTCTCCACTTTGATTGAATTAGACATCAATAACAATTCAAAGAAATCTTTTCAGTCTAGTCCTTTTCTGGGTACAATTAATCCACTTTTAGAATTGTGCTTTTTGCCTTGGACCAACAACGCGTAGAATACCCAGCCAAGGATAGGTGGTCATCTGTTGGTGTAAGCACGATGTTTGCTGGATTTGTCTCTCTTAACCCATAGCAGTTCAGAGGTTTCTTAAGATCTAAATAAAATCATCTTTTCCTCTTCATTATTGGCACCAGTTTTTCTAACTTATATAGTTGTAGAAAAACCCCAAAATGCTTATTTAAATGAATGAAAATTACTAAATTAAAAACAAAAAACTTTTTACAATTTGTGCATGAAAATAGTGATAAACTTTTCAAAGTGTTGACATTTAGAAACTTTAATGATTATTTACATTTGAATCGTTCTTATTCGAGAACGGCACAGGGTACTAAATTACATTAAAAAACGGACCCCAAATTCTCATGTGATTTTTGCTCTTTCTGCCCATGTGTAATGTGTAATTCCTAGAATTATTATGGATCAAAAGATATTCCAGAAACGTCTCTATAAGGCGAACCGCTATGGGTTAATCCCTTAGTTCTGATCTTACTCGACCTCGAAGACTAACGATGTAGGAGATACGCACCAATGCCATAGTGTATCATCCCAGTCACATCAAAGAGACCGACACCAGACGGACAACAGACTGAACAGGAAATATCATTACCCCAAGTGGTCGAGATTTCTCGATTATCGATAACGTTTGGAATCGGTTTAGTGGTGGGACTGGGGTGTAGATGAGATCTTGCCAATCTATTTAAGAGCGAAATTAAATCATTTTAGTTAGTTGGTAGGTCAGTTCGGCAAAATCAGGCGAAGTTGTTGTTACGTTGTTTCCACTGTTGTCCAGGACGTAGAAGAAAGTGCAGTAAGTATGGATTTAGATTCTTTGCTTCATGTTAGTTAAAGGAGAATGAAACCCTGGGGGAAAATCAATTTTAATGAAAAGAGAGGATAGAGAGAAGCAATTTAAAAAAAGTTCCATTAAAATCGGTTAAGAAATGAGAAAGTTATGAAAGTTTGAAAAGTCTCAATTTACCTTCTATGGTGATTCTCAAATTGGCAATGTTGCTTCAAAGTGACAGGTTTAGTAGTACAACTCTCCATATGTTTTGTACACAAAATTTCATATTTTCCCCATTATCACTAAAGATGCTGCTTGTCTCCTTCTTAGCTCAAGATATATCATGGGAAAATGTATTTGACACAACATAATATTATGTTGAGTTCACAAAAAGACAAGCAGGATTTCATTCTCCTTTAAGATGTTGGAGATTCTGAAATGACATTGTACCTTGGGAAATCGTAAGAAAAATTTGTATGTTTGAGCCAAGTATTATGTTTATGTGTTCATTCAGCTTCCAAGCAAGTAAGCTTACATTATTCTATTGCACGCAAGACACAATTTCGAGATATTTGGGGATAAAATAATTATACCTTAATCTTACAATGATCTGCCGAATATTGAAATAAAATTACGTTTGAGTATGTGACTTGGTGGGTTAGCACTTATAAGATTCGGTGACACGACATTTGCTCCTGCGACATTTGCTCCTCCGTCTTTATCTCGGAAGGTCAAAGGTTAAGGTCAAGGTCATGATTTGGTTTTTTGTTAAGGACAATGTGAAGATTAGGATTAGGGTTAGGGTTAGGGTTAGGTTTAGGTTTAGGATTAACATGGCAAAGTTCGACCGGAGCAATTGTCGCAAGATCAAATGTCATGGAACCTAAGATTCATGTTGAGTGGGTGTGAACCACGTCGTCGACTATGCTATCTTTGCAAGTTGATGACTACGTGCATGTACAAGACTTGATCAGAGATGTTAATAGTCTTCAAGTGCCTAGCAGAGATCAGAGAAGCGTTGATCAGTATTTTCCAGTCGTATGGATCAGTAGTATGGAGAATGTGGGCATGCGTGCCCTAACCAAATTGTCAGAAAACAAAATAATTGGAGCCGGAAAAAAGTAAAGAGTAAAAAGGACAATGACGTGGGAAGATGATACCACTCCTTTCCTCCCCTCACCCTCCCCTACGCAGTAGCTTTTCTGCCTCACACTATACAACCACCTAGGAAGACCAATGCCCCACCCTCTCCCACTCCCACCCCCCCCCCCCCCCTTCATGACGGCCAGTGGCCCCTGCTATGGTGCATGGCTATGATGTCTTTCATTTACACATTAGAATGTGATGACTAGATTCAACCTGTTCTCAGGGAATACGATTCATTTGTATTTACTTTGAATTTCTAATAGCCTGTTATTCTTTAAATATAGGCCAAAGATGTCATCAAATATTGATCCCCCATTAGGGCTAATGAGCTTGTAATTGCATAAGCCTAGGGGCTGGAAGGCAAACCGGCATTAATGAGTTAGCATTAACCTAAATGATAGACGTGAATTCATTAGAGAGATGTGGAGAGGGGAAGAAACACAGAGCGAGAAAGATATAATATATAAGTAGGGAGAGAGAGAGAGAGAGAGAGAGAGAGCGAGAGCGAGAGGGATCGAAAGAGGTAATGAGAGAGAGAGATAGAGGGGGAGAGAGGGAGAGGGGGGGGGGGAGAATTTGGAGGAAACGGAGGCGAGAGAGAGTGAGAGAAAGGTTGCATGGAGCCCTTCAAATTTTTGTTGGGCTATATAAAAGTCACGTAAAACGAATTAACATAAATACATGAAATGCAATCGACAGGGGTGGATCCAGGATTTTGTGTAAGGGGGGGGGGGTACACAAATGCAGGTTTGTCATTTTGGGGGGAAAGCTTGGAGGGAGACCCGTATTTTTTTGGTCTCGCCAGCTCTCGAAAATTTGCTCGGGGGGGGGGGGGTGGGGGTTATGGGGGTCCAGTTCCCCTCCATAATTCTCTGACAAGCAAGCAAGCAAGAAAAAAAAGGGGGCGTTTTCGTTCTAAAAAGGGGGGGGGAGGGGCACACTCCGCAATAAAAAAGGGGGTACAATGCATCCTTTGCTTCCAAAGGGGGGACACGGGCCGGGTGTGCCCCACCCCCTAAATCCGCCACTGCGATTGAAATACCATTATCATCGAGTCTAAAATGCTTGGAGGTTGTTACCCTTTCCTTTGAGTCTGTACACTTTATTTGTATAGTGTACAACTTGTACAGACTTAGTGGAATAAAGGAGATCAAAATTACCCCCCCCCCCCCTCACCCCCTCGAGAAAATAGGGAGAAAGAAAAAAAAGAGGATAAAAACTATGTCGGCGACCTTTTGTGGAATTGACAGTCTAGAACATTTCAAAACGTAACTAATTCAGCAGATGTTTAAATAATGGCTTTATTGGAGGAGCCTGTGCCTTGGAATGTTGCTAACAGAAATATGGTGCCATATAAATGCTGCGAATCATCATTATCATCATCATCATCATTATCATCATCATCATCATCATCATCATTATCTTTAATTTTCATCCTAAACTTATACCCTTTTTCTAATAATACTTGATTAATTTCGCATCTATATGCTACCTATAGTTTGCGTTTAATGACTTGTTTGACATCGTTTGAGCACTTATAGAACTGAAGTCATTAAACTAATTTATGTGGTGCATTAGTATCTAGGTGTCTCTCCGAATGTCTGAACAAGGAGTCTGAATGACAACAGAGGTCAACTCTTGTCAATTATTTGCCGTGCAGTTAAGCAGTGTGAGTTACAACACTTTACAGTCTTCCTTCGTCTTTCTTGGGTGGGTTCCTTTTTTTTTTTTAATTATTCATTTTTTTCCTGTAACACGTCGAAGGCACATCTCCGCCTTGCCAAAAACACGCAAGGGTGTCGTTGTAGGGGATGTGGGGAGCGACACTCTCCCATTAACAAACAAATTCTGTCGGTGAATTTAAAAATTAAAAAAAAAAAATGATGAATTTTCTGTGAATACATGTATCTGTTGGCATATCTGAAAATCTAACAACCCTTTCTCTTCCTTGTCGGCAAATTTGAAAATCGTATTTCTCTTTCTTTCTCTTTTTCTGGGGGAAAGTTTCAGTTTCAGCAAAGTTGGTCTGACACTTACCCTCCCCCCCCCCCCCCATGCAAGTCTAGTACCCCTAAAATAAACAGTGTTTTGCTATTGGAAGGGATTCAAAATTTGTAGCGATTTAATAGGGGAAAGGTTGGTCTGACCCCCCCCCCCTCTAAATTTAAAACTCTCTAGCAACGCACCATATAATACATGTAGTAAACTGTGTTTTGCTATTGTAAGGGGTGTGAAACTGGTGTTCCCCTAAGGAGCCCGGGAGCCCATCCAGGCCAGGGGTTGTAAAGCAACAAAAGCCTTTTTTTTACCCTTGCGTGAGAAAAGTAATACCACCATTAATGGTTATTGGAGAGGAAAATGACAGGGCTGGGATTTTGATGGTAAATGATGCCAATGCACTCGTCCCCATCAATGGTTGTTTATCTGTTTGTTGGTTCGTTTTGGGGTGTAGGGATTATCGAGAAGTTAAATAGTCGGATTTAAAAGTCGTCACAAAGGTTGTATGCAGGAGACCCCACGCGGATCTGTTACGAATTTCCCTATATGTGCCCTTCCATGACCCCTCCCCCATCCCTTCCTCCCCCCCCCCCTCTCTCTCTCTCTCTCTCTCTCTCTCTCTCTCTCTCTCTCTCCGTTTTTAACGGTTGGATTACATGTTCAGAGGTGCATGCAGAAAGGTACTATTTAGCGCTTTTTGAAATAGCTCAAAAGCCCGTGGGAACGGTCATGGTTTGCAAAAATCACATGACATTTTTGTGAAACTACTCATCTAGTTGTGATATTGATTTTGTTGAAGTTATTCTTAACAACTGGAACTCCAACTACGCATGTACCACATGAATGTATATTTTGTCATATTTTTGTTTAAAAATACATGTACATTATTTTGTTAATTTATTACTTTGTGTACTTACATTGGAAAGTGGGAAATAAATGTCTTTGAATTGAAGTGAATCGATTGAATTGAATCCTCACCATAGTTAGCATTACCACAGAACTTTTATGATCAAGGTTCGTTGACACACACACAGAAGTTTTCAAAAGTCCACAAAGAAAAACTACACGCCTTAGGAATATTTTATTTTGGAAAGCACACTGAGATTTATTTGTTATGGCCATTGAAAAGAATGGAGTTTCTATTGTAATATTTGTATTATTTGTATAAAAAACTAGGCCAGCAGTAATCCGCATTGAAAGCAGAATTCACAACTTCTTTGGACAACGGTCGATGGGACCAGTAGATTTGTTTCGTAATTCCAACATTATTGGCTGAATCTTTTCTGAAAGAAACCGAAATGAGTTCCTTTTGATCAGAAAGGTCCTGACTTCAAGGGGCAACACTAGAAGGGGGCGAGAAAGAGAGAGGAAAACCCCACCTGACTACTGTTTTGTTGTTATTTGTTTTGTTTTCGATTTATTTTGGTAAAAGATGATGAAATCATGACCTGAATTTTACTACCTCGCTCCGAAAGAATGGGGGTATTTCAAACATGAAAATAAACTCAAATAGAGTTAGACATTGCATATGACAGATCATTTTGTACCGTGGTTCCTTTGATTTGATTTGATTTATTTAATTTTTCCGTTTCAATACAAACAAAACGTTATTTAATTCATATCTTTTATACAGATAACACGGTACAATATAATGAAATTGAAATAATAATCAAGGACAACTTTGTTAAGAAGAATAAAAAATAAGGAAATATATATATACATTTACCTGGCCTTCGCGGTGAGGAAACCTTAAAAGAAATGTGGTGAAATGATTGGTTGATCTTATCAGAAGCAAATAGTACCGCTTCCTTTTCTTTATGACCACATAACATAATTTAATGGCGTCATTTTGTAAACATTTAATATTACATTGTGGTAATAAAACACCATGACCAGGTACCGCAATCACTTACCATAATTATATTATACTTGTACAAATACAAAGCCCACATTAATTAGGAAATGCAGTGCGATTCTGTTCATTTTCGTTTTTAAAGACATTTAAAAAAACACGATGTTTATGACATTTACTGTGAAAATACAACCCTCCCCCCAAAAAACAAACAAACAAACAAACAAAACAAAACAACAAACAAACAAGGAAAAGTCAAAGTAACCCAGAAGACGACCAGGATATCAAAAACACAAATTTTCTCGACTTTATTTAGAAAGAATGAATAAGAAGGAGCTTCTCTTTTTTTTTTTTTTACTCACAATTTTTTTTTTTTTTTTAGAATTGTGAGTATTTCGCTATCAAGGAATTCACTGAGAAGCATAATTCACAATTTGCACATAGGAGACAGTGTGTTTTACACTCTGGACTGCCAGCAGTAATTTGCCTTATATTTCTCTGCTCATAACTCAGTAATCGTACATTTCATTTATGAAAAAGAAAAGCGTTGTATCACTGTTTAAAAGGTTCGAGGAGTGACAGCATTTTCAAAATAACAGATCAACCTTTTAAACATGTTGGATACAACCGTTACCGTGTTTATTTCAAATTGCCTTTTGAAGATTACCTCAATATATTGCATGCTCATTGGGCATGTTGGGCAACAATATGTCGATTCGTCATATACTAAACTTCACAATGGAATACCCTTGCCCTGGGCAATATGTCCTGATGATTCATTCAACAAAACATCGAATAACCCTGCTATTGTCTCTTTTCTTTTTCTTAAATGGCACTGTCTAGTTAACATACAATGAAAGTTGTCCGCATGGCTTCAGAAATCGATTTTTCCCAATCGAAATCTATAACCGCGCCACGCAATAGCCATTATAAAAATATTGTGATTACCTAGAAGGCGATTTGAGTGAAAACATGAAGAGCATTATCGAGCAACTTACAAGAACGGTTTCCGGTTCTTGTCTACCTCATATATTGGTTTACTTGAAATTTGTTGATGGCTATTCAATAGTTTCCGAGAAGAGTAGCTTATTGTTATAAATTATACAAATAAAACTTTTATAAACAGGTATATATGGGCAGGCGTAATTATACTAATTTCTTTTGGTTGTACTATGGTATTTTAAGTTTTATTGCTTGATGCCAAAATAAAGAAACTTCTATGGTCCTTCGCAGAAGTAAAAAAAATGTTTAAATATCATAGCCCATACTGTTACATCTCCTTTGATCTGCAGGTAAATATAATTCCCGGACGTATTTGCTCAACCTATCAATCTGACATAATATAGAATATTAGAGCAAATTTTTTGGACTGACACGGTACCAAACACCATGGTTGTACGCTTAATAATGAGAGTTAAAACTGCAATCATTCTGATCACTATATCGGCTCGCTGATCCGCAATGACGTTGCCAAGTCCACCAATTCATCGCATTTAAACTTGTTTATTTCCTTATATTCGTCAGGAGGGTTTTTATCAGGATCATGATACTATATCGCAGCGTGATATTTCTTCTAAATATTGGTCGTGCTTGGAACACAATCATGACAATGTACAGCAATTGTTAAAAAATGAGCTGGGCGTTAAATTCAAAAAGCCAGGGACTTGCCAAAGGGGAACATTATTTTTGACACTTTATCTAGAGGCTGCAGAATCTAACCAGCCATGCTCATCGATGAACGAAAAGGTGATCTGAGCATGCGCTTGGTCGTAATGAAAGAAGTCGACAGTGTAATATAAATACCAATGCCAGTTTGCATCGAAGTCATAACAATTCGAGATTCCTTACCTGGTTGAGGAGTGTCATATTTTATTGTGAAAATTCGTAAGTCCGTGATTTTGGCTGGAGCCAAATGTAAGAATTGTAATGTCTGTGTAACCATACATTTCATTGTTAGGTATCATCATAGACATAGTAATCATCACCGTTTGCTTGTAATATGTGACTATATTATTAATTTTTTTGATGGATATGTATATCCTAGAGTTGATTTTGTAAAAGTTATTTCATTTTTTACCGTCATATTCCATTTTTCCACACTGAGTTTCCTCTGGCGTGTAATGAGTAATTCACTTGTCTCTTCTTTTTGTTCACATTTGCCTTTGCATGCAGGTTCACCTCCAGATGCGCTATTCTGATTCAAATTAGAGAAGAGCTGGAGGATATCTTCAAATGCTACCATGTCTGTGGTCCTTTTACCCGTGCCTGACTCTAGATCAAAGTGGAAGAACACTCTCAAGAATAAGAACAACAACAATGAACCGGGTACGAGCGAAGAGGAGGCCGTGGTGTTTCGCGGCTCCAGTCACTCCGACGAGCTCATGAAAGGGCTGTATGATCTCTGGCAGGACAGTCAACTCACCGACATCGTTCTGAAGGTCGGCAACAGGAAATTCCCTTGCCATCGGAATGTCCTTGCTTCAGTCAGTCCCTACTTTCACCGGATGTTCTGCTCGAACATGCAGGAGAGCAAGTCGTCAACGGTGTCCCTGAAAGGCATCAGTGCCGAGAGTGTTGCCATCATCCTGGACTTCGCGTACACGTCAAGAATGGCCTTCACTAAAGAGAACGTTCCACTTATCCTGGAGGCTGCGGATATGTTGCTTATGACGTCTGTCAAGGAAGGTTGCATGGATTATATGAAGGAGCACTTGCACCCTTCCAACTGCTTGGGCATCTATACGCTGGCAGAACGGTTCAGTTGTGACGAATTCGCCGAGAAGGTGTGGAAGTTTGCCGTCCGAAATTTCAGATCTGTTCGAAAACATCCAGAGATTCTTGATCAGCCATTCGAGATGATCGAGAAGTACCTGTCAACAGATAACCTGGTGATTGAGGAGGAAGAAGAAGTCTTCGAGACGATAATTGCCTGGACCAAGCACAACCTAAAAACGCGGTTAACCCACCTCAAGAAACTTATGTCGCTTGTACGCGATCATCTCTTACCCACGCAGTACTTGGTAGATAAGGTCCTCTCTCATCCGCTACTCACCAAGTCCCAGTCGTTGTCTATGACCATCGAGGTAACAGCCCGACATCGTTCAGGGATGAACTACAATACGCCTCGATCACGGTCTCGTTCACGTCGGGTCGTGCTCGTCGTCGGAGGCATCGGCCCGGCCGACATCAAACTGACGGAGGTGAAATATTTCGATCCCGTCGATCGGCGTTGGTCGACATTCTCTCATCTCCCGTTCGACTCCGAGCCGGTGTCGTGCGTTACCGCGTTGGAGGATGACGTATATGTCATGGGATTTAGAGGGTCGTTCATTGTCCATCGCGCCGAAGACTTGCAGTGGATTGACCTCCCGATGCTTCCACCTGAGAGGGTTCGACAACGGGTGACGTGCACGTCTTCAGACGACGGCAACCTCTACTTCGTCGGCGGGTTCGACGTTAGGCGGGGAGCTAGAGTGAGACTTGTGGACAGATTCAACACGAGAGACAACACATGGCATGAGGTAAGTTCAGTGAAAATTCTCAATTGAATGTGAGCTTACAAAAAAAGGTTAATATTCTTAGATGTAGACTGTATTTGAGTTGGAGACTGGCAAGGTTTAAGGGAAAGTCTTGTCGACACACAGCCTTTTCCTTCCCTCTCTCTCTACACAGTAATAGGCAATACATGTATAATACATGTGTTGCCGATTACTTTCCACTTACGCATGTAGTATAGTACTATCATTTTGTTCCATCTTCGTTGTCTTTCACTGTACATTACATTGTACATTATATACACATCGTCATGGTACAATCATTAAATGTTGTATACATACGCTGATGGATCGTTGTAAGCTCTAAGAGCTTGATGGAGACGTCAAAAACATCAATTATACATAAAGAGCATTCAAAAATATTGAGTAATGCAATTGTATTACGAGAATTAGAATAACATGAGATAGAGAAAGATTCAAAGAGAGGGAGAGAGAGAGAGAGGCAGGCAGGGGAGGCTGATGGGGCTGTACAGTGCGTATCAAAAAAAAAGCATACCCAACTTAGATAGCCTTTAATTAAAAAGCTATAATCAATGTGAACTTGAAATCTATTTCAAGGCAAAGAGTAACTTGTTTTCTGTCTAATGATATGTCATTCATGACTTTTCTGCTTCGGATGATTGAGCACCAGCGTTTCTTAAAAATGTCGTCAAAATCTCCTTGTACCAAGTTTTAGCTGATGCAAAGAATGTGGGTCAAGCCATATGAATGTGTTACTTCAGGCTAACAACCGTTTAAATGTTGAATTCTCTTTCGTGCTTCAATGCTTCATTCTTTGAAACGATCCAGGCAATCTTAGCTTTCACATGACCTTGTTTCAATCCATATGATAATCTCAATTTATTGTAACAGCCTTCTAACTTCTTGTCTCATGATAACTAAAAAATCGCTGCGTTGCACCATTTCACGTGCATAAGGTGCATAAGGTGTTTTCCTCGAATAGCGCAAAGGTTTGCTGACTTTAAAGACTGAAAAAAATATAAGGAACACTCTTTAAAAAGTTGGGCAAAAAAATGCCCAATTTTTAACCAACACAGAGCGCTTGGGCAACATACTGTCCACACAACTTTTGGTTAAAATTTGCCCAACTGATGTTGGGCAATCCATTTACTATGTTGTTGGGCAAATTAAATTGCCCATCAGTTGGTGACCCATTAGATTTTACCCAACTCTACAATTGCCCAACTGTTGGTTATATTCTCAGTTGGGTAATTATTGCCCAACCAATCTTACCCAATAGGATTGCCCAACCCTCTATTTGTTCAGCTGTTTGGTAATAAATATCATGTAGTTGGGCAAATTCAGCTGCCCAATTTATTGTTTCCTTTTTCCTCCAACCTAGGTAAAAAAAAAAAATGAAATTTGCTTGTTTCGTCCTTCTGGGTCTTAACCTAATCAATCCTAACCTATCCTATTTTAAGCTATCCTATCCTATATCTTAACCTATCCTATCCTAGTCCTATCCTATCCAGTTAGTGCAAACTAGTGCAAGCTCTTATATACCCCTTATATTTTTTTATGCATTCGGTGACAGTTAGTAAATCGGGCCACCCCAAACCATACGCTACTAAAAATTCATGAATATTCATATAAGTGTTTTCCCCAATATTGGGTAAAAATATTTACCACAAGTTGGGCAAAAGCGAATTTCTAACCAACCATCAGTTACCCAACAAAATTTACCCAACTGGCAAAGGAAATGTGACAAAATTACACAACTACAGGGCAACAAGTACCCAACCCATAATTACCAAATACTGTTGGTAAATATATGCCCAATATTTAGGTAAAAAGTATTGACCAATATTGGTTAAACCACTCGAGTGTCCAGTTGGTTAATAATAGCCCAGAATTGGGAATATTTTTAACCAACCAGCAGTTACCCAACTAAATTTACCCAACATTTTAAGAGTGAAGGATACATGTGTTGAGAATTACCAAAGTAATTGATAGTAGACTTTCCTAAAAAAAAAAAAAAGATAGCTTCCCAAATAGACTTTGTCCATTTTGAATGACTCAATAAAAAGGCTTTCATTAAATAAGGGATGCGGATGAACCCGAGATGGCGTCAGCTTGACAAAGAAAATATCATAAATTATGCTTGTAATAAGCCTGTTCTTGAGTTTGAGTTGACATTAATGCCTTCTCTATTCATATACACAAAATCAATTGAAATAACTAAGCAATTGTTTTCAAACTGAAATAACAAATGTATTATTGGTTTTGACCGACATTCGTTGCTACAGCCCAAACTTGGTACAAGAGGATTTTGACAATATATACTTTTTTTTAAAGCCTGCTGCTTAGTCATGCGTTGCAGCAAGGTTATGATTAAGATATCATTTGACAGAATAGAAGTTGCTCTTTACTATAAAAATAAATTTTAAGCCCATAGGGGTTATAACCTTTTAATTAGAAGCTACCAAATTTGGGTCTACTTTTTTTTGGATACGCACTGTATAGCTCCACGAAATTTTGAATGACCAATATTCGAGCAAATGCCATCTCATAATTATTCGGGCACCGACTTTATCAAAGGTAAAGTCTATATCTTCTGTAGGATACTGAGTAAGGACAAAATTATTTTCTCTCTCTGTAGTAAATTTATTTTCCCCTGTTCGTTTGCTGCGCTCTTTCGCAAGATGTGTAAATATAGGAAAGTTTTTATTTGGGCGTGAGACGGCACCCCCCCCCCCCCCCCCCATCCTTGACGAAATTGATCCAGTATATAGGCCTATGCTCTTAATTTTTATTTTCTTTCTCACACCTTGAGAAGTAATCACAACAAAACTTTCATGGAAATGTCATTATTCACCCTTAGTGATTCATCGTAAACGTACGAAGACGTGGAACATGAAAAATCTATATTTTGCTCGGTGTATGCGTTACAGCGGTTTGTTTTCTGGTTGGGGAAAAAGCTAGATCAAGTACCATATGTATGTTTAATGAGGTGATTCTTCATTCATTCTCACCTGCTATGTGGTTATGTTACATTTATTATTAACATTTATTCAATTATTATTTTTGCGATGAAACTTCCTCGTGTAACCCAAAAAACAAAAAACTCTTATTTTATATGAATGTGTTCACCGCAGTGTATTGAAACCTTTTGAAATACCTTTGACAAATATTGACAAATTCATGAATAATATCTATTTATGACTCGAGTCCATGCATGATTAGCCTACTGTCAGGGAGCTGCACGGGGATATTATTAATTATAAAAGGAACGTTTGAAAATTATTTTAATGATTATAGTGATAACTATGCTCGAGCAACGAAAACAAAAGGAACATCATGATCTGAAACAGCAAATATTATACATGTTATAGGGGTCGGGCTAACTGGGCACTAGGGCGAACTCGGCACTGCGCGGTGACTATATTTCGAGAGTTGAAGTCCACGCTACGCACCGTACCCTTTTTTAGCCTTAAATTTCATGTTTTGCATAATTTTACTTCTCGAAATTGTCAACATTACTTTTTTGCTAATCATTTTACACATTGATATCAAATAATTTGAATTTAAGTGTTTTGAAATGTGTAATTAAATGCGAAATTCAACACAAGTGTTTGCGATCACTCTAACTCTCTGGGCTCACTCCGCGGCGATTTTCCGCCAAGGCCGAGTTCGCCCTATAGTGCCGAGTTAGCCCGCATCCATGTTATAAGGTGATAGTGTGCGTAACAATGATAATGTTTTAAGAAAAGTCAAGAATGATGGAACCAGTGTTGGGTTTCAATTGCCTTCATTATCATGAAAGTTATTAACGATCAAACCGCGTCAGATTTTATAAAAAAAAGCAATGTCAAATAATGACTATATGCATCATCGCATCAATTTCGTATTAACAGGAATCACTGAAGTGACATTACGGGTGTGGTTGTAAAATTTTAAATGGGGTTTTCCTTACATGATTATAAGAAAGGTCAACACTGACAAAATTGAAAAATTTCACTTCCTGTGATATATATATTTCATTTTATTGACTATGGTAGAAATCTAAATATTTGCTGCACGAGTACTTATTTACCGACAGAATTTTACGTAGGATATCCTCCTCTATGGATGCCGGAGAGTGATATTCCAATTCATACATAGTTGATGTTGAATTGCACATTGGTTCTCAAAAGTAAATCTTTTTACGAAGCTTAATAAAATGATAATCTCCTTATCGATTCTCATCTTGCAGCTGGAGTCCATTCCTGTAGCAGTCAGCTCGCCCAGTACAGTCATCTTCGGCAATAAACTCTACGTCTTCGGAGGAGCCCTCGCCAACGGTACCGCTACCGACCTCGTCTACAGCTACGATTTGGACGACGACCACACGTCCCATTATCGGTCGTGGGAGGCCCGGAGCCCGATGCCGCATGCCTTCTCCGGCATCACCGCAGTCGTTCTCGGCTCCTACATCTACATCGTCGGGAGCGTCTCGACGGTCGTGCACCGGTACAACCCTGCCGAGGATTTGTGGAGCCAAGCCGAGAACATGGCGGAGACGCACGCGCTCTGCGGGGCGACGGTGTGCGGTGGGAAGATCTACGTGACCGGAGGGGAGAACCAACCGAACTCGCTGATCAGCGAGGTGGAGGGGTATGATCCGACGACGGACAGGTGGATGCCGTGCCATAATCTACCGTATCCTATCAAGCTACATGGCTGCGCCACGGTCATCAAGAGAATATGATCAAGCCTAGAAAATGACCAGTCTAGGAATATGTCACACTGACCTTTTTTTCTCTCTCTCTTTCTCCCCCTCCCCCTCTCTCTCTTTTCTCTCTTCCTTTCTCTATCTCTTTCTTTCTCTCGCTCTTTCTCTCACTTTCTTTCGATGCAATTATTTTTTATTTTTGGAATAACATTCTCCTATATCCTCGATCGTTAAAATGCCGATTGTTTCTCTTTAAAAGTAGTCAGGGATATTGGTTTGTTTTATTTTCGATATAATTTTCTCATCCAGACAACTTTTGTAGTATAAAATTTGTAGTTTAAAACATCACAAAATCATATTATTATAAATTATAGTTGATCTATTTTAATGGACATGATTCAAAGTGCAATAACTTATCTAATTTGATTAGTATATGTATGATTTATTAAAATATATTTTCTATTTGAATTATCAAGACATTTATGTTGATTATGCTGTCTTCGAATGAAATAATGATTGAAACAATTGAATTAAAATTTTATCTCTCATTGTAGATTTCTAGCATAAGGTATATGGTTACAAGGTACATTATGTTTGAAGATTGTGGTATAATAATCTAATTACGGTGATATGTTCCGAGTATTTGTATTTATGTGGCGAATGGTATGTGTTTATTATTTCATTATCTGACCAATTTCACAATGCAATTTTTAGAATGTTTCTCCAAATTTAACTTGAGGGAATATTAATCTGTTCATGACAGTTGGTGATGATTAATAAATCACATAGCTCCTGACTAATTTTCTTTTGGACCAAACAATGCTTGTTATATCGATACAAACCATTTGTTACACCCCTATTCCCATTTAAAATCTTTGTGAATCAAATAGAGCAAACAAAATAATTTATCAATTTTTAGAGTGTCATAATGTCACTTCAGGTTAAAATGACTGTTTTGACGTTTATACCGTTCAACTTCAAATCAGTCGTTAGTGCATCGACTAATGACCACGATGACGTCAATTTATCTGCATGACCTCCTAATAAACGAAGCAAGGGTGCTTAGAGCAAGCAACTTTTACCTTATTTCTACGACCAATGATTTGAAATATATAATTTGAGTTTTATGTTGTCAATCTGTACGTGACTTATGTTGAGTCATTAACGAAGCAATATGATTATAATTATCATTACCAATTTTAATGTATAAGGATCGTGCTGATGAATTCGCCAATTGCTGCTCATATTGACAGCAATCTTTTGAGAATTTAGGACAAACATTATACACGCAGTTTGTGCACAAAAGTCAAGAGTTTATGTTGGATGAAAGTTCAATTTTAACTGGTTATTTCATTGTTGTTTTAGTGGTTGAAATATAAATATTACTTTTAGAGCAACCATTATGAAAATATAGGATGATAATTTAGTTGTATCATTATATTAAAAAATATATATGCCAGGTCTTCCATTTGATTGTTTATAATATGATAAATGAAACTATAAGGAAGTAGCAGCAAGAAAGAAAAAAAAAAGATTAAAACATTCCTCTTTTTTTTTCAATGTATTTTTCATGTATACCGATCCGTTTTATAACGTTTTGATAAGAACAAAGACTTATTATCGTGATGGTGTAGCGCGTTGATTGTTGTTATTTTTGTTTTCACTAATCATGACCGGGTTGCGATCGCGACCAGCTGGGGAGCGTTTCATCAAGCGTTTTGTCAGTGATTTTTACTGACAGATTTGTTCTCAGCCAATCAGATGCAAGGATTTCAGTAGCTTATAACAGTTGTCGGTAAAAATCACTGACATAACGCTTGATGAAACGCTCCCCGGGTTACAATAACTCACGATATCCGTAGTAATCAAAGTCAGTTTTCTTTTTGACCATATTTGTGTTGGACGAAAGGCCCCGTCCAGATCGATGTATATATATATATATATATATATATAGAAAAGTAAACTATTCGAGCAATAAATTATTCGAGTTTAATTTACTTTATACATATTCATTGTTTAATGTTTATTTCGGCAACTGCTAAAATCTTGATCTGTTATTCAACAGCTCACGAGGGAAATAAATACATGTTGATTTTGTATTAACCATATTAGCAAATTATTAATGTTGATTATTTCTTGATTTCTTGCTTGATTGCTGTAATGACTGTTTATTTTATTTGTTGATTGATTGACCGACTGCTTATTTGGTTGATGGATATATTGACAGATTGTTTGATTGTTGGATTAATGATTGCTTCCTTAGTTCCTTTGCTTGCTTGATTTATTCTTTGATAATTTACTTGATTGCTTAATTGCTTTTTTTGGGGATTGATTTGTTGATTGTACGCCTTTTTGATTAATTGATTGATTGGTAAGGAATTTATTGTTGGATTGCTTGTTTAATTTATTGCTGCTTTGATTGTTTGATTGCCAGATTGGTTGCACCCTTTCTTGATTAATTTTGGTGATTCATTGATTGATTGCTCGATTTTTATAGTGATTTATCGATTGGTTAATTGATTAATGATGAATGCTTGATTGATTAATTGATGTCTGGATGGACTCATTGGACTGATTGATCTATTGATAGTTTGATTACTTGCTTGATTAATTGATGTATTATTTGATTGCTTGATAATTGCTTGACTGATTGATTCATCAGCAAATTGCTTGCTGGCTTGCCTGAATTATTGGTTGATGGAAATGATGTTCGATTTAAACGATATAAACGGAAACTTAGCAAACATACGTAAGTTTCCGTTTAAGTTCGATTTCGGCTTTCTATTCATTCTCGGATTTTACTTTGGAGAGAACAAGACGAAAAAGATTCAATACGTCTATGAGAGAATTATGAGAGAAACTGTTGTCGCAGTCATGCGTGGAATAAGAAAACGGCAATAACAGAACTAAGAAAGCCAAAACAGGATCATCGTGTGCATCTCATTTCCCTTCTCAGCCCTCTCGCTTATTATAATGGGTGTATAGCTACAGGGGACACGGGGGCATGTACCGCTCCATCGATTGGTGAAAAACAATAGAGAGAGAGGGAGAGAGAGAGAGAGAGAGGGAGAGAGAGAGAGAGGGGGGGGGGGGACAATGTGAAATAAGACAATGCGAAACCTCCCACACCCTATGCTCACTTTGTCTCTGTTTTCTAACATTTCACCCATGCACCTAGAAAAAAAAAAAAAAACCCGATGCATGCATGCCCCATGATACCAGTGACCCCTCAGTGGTAAACTCGCACTGTGTCACTGGCCCCCATTTCTATTTTATTTTCTCTCTCTCTCTCTCTCTCTCTCTCTCTCTCTCTCTCCTCTCTCTCCCTCCCTCTTTAACAACCCTTTGTAAGGCTATTCAATCAAATAAGATTATTAAAATTTTCGAATATAATTGCGAAACCCATTATTCAGTGATCTATATATATATGAATGACAAAAATGGCAATAAAGCTTTCGTAAATTCTATATTTAAAAAATGCCTCTCCCTCTCCCTCCAATAGTGCTGAAAGAAGTTTTAGAATGAAGGGCAAAGTACAGTCTCATAAAAGTAGGGAGAAAAATGTCATACAATTTTAGATCCCCCGTGATGGATTATCACATGAAAATAAATCTACATTAATGGAGACCTAGGCAGACAAGGCTACAGTAAATTTTGTCTCTGGTAAATCGAAATTCCTAAGTGAAATGAATGCTTTCAGAGGCACGTCGTTGAGATGTTAAATTCTCTATGCTCAATCTAGTTTTTGCAATACATTCCTATTGACCGATTCAAGTACTCATTGTAACCACTGATTGAATTTCGACATATTTGGACTGCAAATTGCATATTTAGTTATACAGCAGTGTGATAGAAATCTCAGGGGTTTTGGGGGGGCGGGGGTTAGCTAGAGAGATCATCAACAGGTTCTCTGGAGAAAAGGTTCATTTTCGCACTATCACGAGATGCAGTGTTGTAAATTCCTCGAAGGTATACTAGGCACAGATCGATAACATCTTGATATGAACAAAAAATTAAGTAATTTTTTAAAAACCAGAGAGGAAAGACAAGGGTAACTGTTGAACAGAAAGAATTATTTTTAGTAAAAGAGTTCTTTATGTCCGGATTCTGGGTTTCAAAATAGAGGGGGCACACCTCCACCAAACTTGGTACACGTGCGTGCTTTGATGGACTTATTGATTTGTCCCCCCCCCCCCCCCCCCCCCCCCAAAAAAAAGAGGAGAAAATAAATATATAAATAAAAAAAAATAAAAAAATTGAGAGGCGACACCTTATCGACGCTCGTGCTTTGAGAGTTGATCAAAACAGTATGCATGATATGCCTTCTGCAACCCCCCCCCCCCCCCCCCCCCCCCCCCGAATCCATCACTGCGTCAGTTGCGATCAGTAAATCACAATTTGTTGTGAACATGAAAAGACGGATAGAGAGATTGTATATGCACCGGTAGGTGGGTACAGTTATTTTTTTAAACCTTTTTTTTTTTCAAAAGAAAATTCTCTTTTGGGTTGGCGTAAACAGGATCAGGCCTTTGCTGGATACGCCACTGAGGGTAGTGTCTATTATCAATACACCTGCAATTCATAGTGTCCAGTTGAAATTTGTTTGCCCTGAACTATTTCATTTTCTTGATTTTCCCTCCACAGCCTATTCAGAAGAGTTTGAGTTTGCATTTCTTTAAATTTGTTGCTTTCAAAACATAACTTTGAGGTTTAATACCTTCTCAGAATATATGAATAAAACCAAACAGGATTTCAGGCCGTGTTGTCCAATGTTAAATATTGACCGACAAATCTAAGAAATTGCGTTTCACAAAAACATTGCAAATTGAAAACAAATTTGTGACGAGTGGCTGTGTCCTTGCCGCTTATGAAATACATAATATATATATTATATTGAACAAAGGTTCACGTGATAAAAGCTATACAAGTTCAGTTTTGCCAAGAAAAGTTGACTTAATCAAAGTGCTTTTATTTTCTCTTTATTTCTTTAAACTGCTTGACTTTATGAAGAGCAAACGCAATTTGATAAGGCAGGGTTGCTTCAATAATACACACTTGGAACTTAGTCAACATTTAAGGAATCAAACTTTAAAAAAGACGGCGTGGCATGTATAACATGAAAGAGCTATTCTATGATTTTGAAAGAAAAATTAGGCAGTATAAAGGGGACCGTATTTTCTAATAAAAAGGACAAAAGTTTGAATGTTATCGAAATCATGATTAATGACCTTGATTTGATTTTGAGAGAGATTGACCTTTCTGATGATGATTACCTTCAAGGGGGTTCTTCCTCACTGCCATTTCATTGTTATTATATATTTTTTTTAAATTTTCTTCTCTTATAATCATTAATGTCTTTAGTGTATGCTTATGATATCTGCTTTAGTATAACATGGTTAAATCAGGTTGGAAAAAGAATTGAATTTGAACTTGGAGTGGGTAAGAAACTATCTTGATGTCTTTTTTTTAAACAGAAGCGAGGTGGGAGAGATGCACTTAATAATCGGAATGATTTTGCCCCAGGCTTTATTGTATTGTAATTCGATAAACGCCGGAAGGGTATAGTTATAACGAGAGCCCAACAGGGCCAGATTTACGCGTTTTGAATACAAATCATTACATTCGGCAGTCAACAGAGAATTCAAATAAATATCTTTGACAAATATGTTATTTCAGTCGGCAAGATCTCTGATCCCCATGAAATCCATCGATAGTATTGAAATGCTGGATATTATATTCAATTCCCCATTTTGGTCGTGGTAATTTTCCACTTCAAGTGGCGTCATCCCCCCTGAAAAAACAGATTTGAAAAGACAAAAAGAAAGAAAAGGAAAAAAAAAACAGCCTGAAATTTGTAATACCTTCAGGAAGGAATTAGACACAGAAATCAAACCGGAAGAAGGCTAGGTATATGATGATTAGTTAACAATTAAAGTTCTCCTCTGTATAGAAATTAATTTCAATGGGGAGAATCTGCAGCGGGTATATATATATATATATATATATATATATATTCAATTTCCTAGGACTTTTTTTAGGATCAAGTGGGATCAGGCGGACGGCAGGAACACAAAAATCATTTTACTCTGGGAGACATGCCCTATAATTATTCAATTAGACTTGCTATCACTTTGGAAATTCTACAGGCCTCATCTGGTCACTGTTGATCAGTGTTTTTGTTAATCACTGGCTACCAACGGGGTCTGATCGAGTAGGCCTGAAAATGAAGCATCACGTTTTGAAATCACCCCGTTCCATTAATTTTGTAAAACATTAATTTAAGAGCTTGTACACTGTAAAAAAAAAAATTGCCGTTTTTTCACGGGAAATTTCCTGGCAGTCATGCCGGGAATGCCCGTTTTTCCACAGTACATGTAAAATAACAGATTTCCGTGGTTTTTCTTTTTTTTTTGGTTAAATAGTATAGAAACTTTAATTTCTAACAGGAAAATCTATTGTAAATTAAAACGGAACCATGGAAACGATTTGTAATTTAACAGGGTAACTTGTTAAAATATGAGAACATATTTTTTAACAGTGTTTTTATGTAGGGCGATTGTAAATATATGATGATTTCCGGTAAACCAACAAACTTGCTGTTGTTTAACAGGAAAAAGACTGTAAAAATGAAATAACGGTAATAACTTTTAAGGGCCAGAAAGTCTGTAATTTTACAGTTATCTTTTACAGTGTAACCTATCCTGCTTTCACTTATCCTATTCTATAACTTAATCTATCCTATCCTATTCCTATCCTATCCAGTTAGTTCAATCTAGTGCAATCTCTTATATACCCCTTATTTTTATGCCTTTGGTGACAGTTAGTAAATCGGGCAACCCCAAACCATACGCTAATAAAAATTCATTAATATTCATATAAGTGTTTTCCCCATGCAGTATTTGGTAATTTAACAGGGTAACTTGTTAAAATATGAGAAAATGGCTTTTTAACAGTGTTTTATGTCGGGCGACTGTAAATATATGCTGATTTCCGGTAAACCAACAAACATGCTGTTGTTTTATACAGGAAAAAGACTGTAAAATTGAAATAACGGCAATAACTTGTAATTTCAAGGGCCAGAAAACCTGTAGTTTTACAGTTATGATTTTTTTTTACAGTGTATGTTTCGATAAAATTGGGGAATAAATATTAAACTGAATCTGAAAACTGATAGATGACGAATAATTTGCCAAAACAATAAGGAAGACTGTCACTGTGAGATCCATCAACCACAAGCATGCCAAGGGGACAGGGTAGAAATGCATGCTATACTTTTATAAACACCTGCCTCCAGCAAATTTTAAGAAACTATCTCTTTAAGGTGGATATCTAAAACTTTTATTATTTTAAGGGCATGTATCAATGAGATATTGGGCAAGTCACCAGAATAAAAATAGTATGGCAATTAAAGGGCATTATAGACCCATGCACAGGCGGATTAAGGGGGCACAACCTGACCGCCCCCTCCCTTTCAAACCAAATCGTTCATACCTTAATTGCACACAAAAATGTGTCCCTCTCATTATGTTTTGTTTCCCCATTTTAAAAACAATAATAAATCCTTGATCTAACCCTTAATATATATATAGACCCCAGTTGTAAACGAGCAAACGTATTATCCCAAAGTAAGAGTGGCTAACCCTATATAATTCAATCAAATTCATTTTGAACAATAAACTCAGAAATGAGAGGTATGTTGTATGATGTATGATAAACGAGCCTTTTCGTGGAATTGCAACAAATTAAGAATTCATTGGAAATGTCTACTTTCGAAGACAAAATTCCATAGCTTGTCAGAGTATGAGATAGATTTTGAGCAATGTTCTGGGCCCCGTTGCATAAAACTTACCATTAATGGTAACTCTGCTATCAATGGTAACTACCATGGTAATATCACTCAACAGCCAATCAAAATCAAGGTTTCCATGAGAGTTACCATTGATGGCAAAGTTACCGTTAATGGTAAGTTTTATGCAACGGGGCCCAGATCTCTAAATGACAAATCTAAATTTACTTTCAATGAGTTTTTGACTTCTAATCTGTCTTTCAGGAAATATCTTTACTCCTATACGTACGACTTCATAGCAGAGAAAAATCTCGTCGGCATTTTTAATTATGTTACAATTCGTTGCGCCGGAAAATTCTATAAGTCCTACCCCCGCGAGGTAGATTTAAGTGCTCTGAAATATAAATCTTCATAATCAAATAATAAACTTACAGTTCAGATTGCATTCAACAGAGCATTCAAATTTATTATATATTTTTTAAATAAATATGTGATATTAGCCTCCACGTATATTCACATGACCATTTAATCTTTTGACAACTATTTATCATCTTCATTTGGTAAACAACATGTTTATAGTTTGTTTAAGTTGATTTTCCACTTCAACAGTGTTCAAGATTTCAAAAGAGCTTCATCATAGTCCGTAAAAGCTTTCCAGGAAAAAGAAGTAAATAAACAATATTGTCAATAAACAAGTAAAAGACTATTATGTGGATTAAGAAACAATATTAGGGAGTGCTAATTGACTTGAAATAACAGCACTGGATCATTTGATATCATATCGGTATTAAATCGGGATTAAATCCCTATGCAGAGCGCATACAGAGATCAACCCGTTAATCATACTCGGGGGGGGGGGGGGGGGGGGGGAGGTAATCTTTTTCGGAGGCCAGTTTTATCCCTCAATAAGGAATAACCTTTAGAGTTACATACCTAGACGCTGTTGAAAAACAAGCTCAGTACTTTAGAATTCAACATATTTATAGATCTATAAAATCAATTAATTCACTTCCGTATTGTAATCCCAGTTGCGTGTATCTTGACTGTAATTTGAAATGACAAGGAGAACAAACATGGTGATGAGAAAAGATTTGGGAATTTCTGTTAATAATTATAGATTTTAACCTGACTGAAATAGAGAGTGGGAGAGAGAGAGAGAGAGGGGGGGGGGGGGGGAAGAAGGGGAAGCAAGAGGGGAAGAGAGAACGGGGAGAGAGTGGGGGAGAGATAGACTGAGAGGGGGGAGAGGGGAAGAGATATAGAGAGGGGATCGGAGAGGGGGGGGGGGGAGAGAAACAAAGAGAGAAAGAAGGGGGAAGCAAGAGGTGAAGAGAGAACGGGGAGAGAGGGGGAGAGGTGGCGGAGTGAGAGACGGAAAGAGAAGAGAGAGTAAGAGTGAGAAAGAAAGAGACAGACATGACATAGGAGAGATCTGAGAGGGGAAGAGATAAGATAGAGAGAAGACAGAGAAAAAAGAAAAGAAAAAAAAAAGGCAATCGGAGAGAGAGAGAGAGAGAGAGAGGGGGAGGGGGGAGGGGAGCAGAAGAATGAGTGGGGGATATTTTATTTGTTTAAATCAAATACATTCTGACTATTATTCCTCCCTCACCTACCCACTCCAGCAAGGAGTAGTATATCACAGATTTTGCCCGAGAGTGAGGATTCCAGTCTTTCGAAATTTTCAATAAGCTAGCTAGGGGGTCTTTTATTTTCGTCTGAATACAGAAAAAGAAATTGTCCGCTGACTTCTTCGGAAATGTCCATCAAATGACCTCGAATTATTTGCAGTGCAGCTATTTCACTGTAGGAAACTCAGGAACAACCTTGTAATCATCTTGACTGCATATTAATTGTAATTTCAGCCAACTATATCAGTGAGCGGAGCCAAACAGAAGTTACAAATGACAAGCCTTTCACTGAGCTTGTCCCATATGTTTATATTCGTGTAAGTAGATCTAGACCTACTATAGTCAAGGATTGTAATTCCGAACAGATTGTATTACCGAACGTGTAGAGTGAAGCGCCTAAAATGGGTTTTCATACGCTTGGGATTACGCGTATGAAAACCACACTATTGAAACAAAGGTGTGTCTTTTTCCCATAGGTTTCACACGTTTGGAAATACAGTACCTTTTTCCACTCATCCAATGTACTAGGGACCAAAACGCCGCGTCGCTGGGAAGGGGTTCACTCGGAAGCACTTATCCAATGAACAAGGTTATAATATAAGGGAGGGAATATCGTATTAAATCTACGTTGTCTTTTTAAAATTCCATCAACTTCTTTTTCTGTAGGACTTTGAGCATTCATTATGTAAGTTTGACAGATATTCGTTTGATATTTAATTTTCTGTCGTTGATTTTCTGAAAAGTGTTCGGACACTGGATCAACCACCATACTACTACTAGGTATTGACAAAAACAGCGGACACTTTTGATCGTTAGTAACTAAAAAAAATATGCATCGTATCAGACTGAGGTTTTTACATTGTGAAGTTGAAGAATGTAGAATTTATTGGTAGCAAGTTTCATGACATTTCTCTGAATGCTATTCTTAAAATATTGCTCTGAATATTTACTTAGATTTTTCACTTTAAAAAAAGGCAGTGTATACAGCCACACGCGTGTGTACGTGTCTCTACCATACGGCCACGTGTGTGGCTGTATCCACCGCCCGGCCGGAGGATACAGCCACACGCGTCTAAAATTCTCTGCAACACTTAGACTCTGTGCAGCGGTGCAGCACTTAGCAAGTGCCACTTATACATGTACAAGTTTATCTGAAGATAACCTTGTACTCAGACTAGCTCTTTTATGGTACGGGTGAATAGGCTTCAATAGCTATTGTGTGTATCAGCAGGCCCTTTTCTAGGCTAGATCATTCATACAGGAGAGGAAAATAATTATTTAAAATTTCACTTTCAATTCTGAATCCCCTAATTTGTGGCACAGTAAGAGTGGAAGAATCCATGAATCAGGTAATCTAGCAAATTTAAGAAAATTAAATCTTGCTTAGAGCAATTTTATTGTCTGTTTTTGACTGCTGCAACAGTGAATGTTGGACACAGTCCCACATAGGCAAGGGCCCATGAGTGAGCAAGTGCATAACACCAGTGATGTGTATATTTATGCAATGGTACATGCTGCAAAACATCATGAAGGTTTTATCTCTTGAAATTCACTGACATACAAACAATAACTAAAAATATTGTTTGTATATTTTTCTATGTCAGTGAATTTTAAGAGATAAAACCTACATGATGAAGTTTTGCAAGTACTGTTATATAAATATACACATCGCTGGTGTTATGCACTAGCTATGTGCTGCGTAACTGTGTTGCAGAGATTTTTAGATGCGTGTGGCTGTATCCTCTAGCCGGGCGGTGGATACTAGCTGTATGGTAGAGACACACGCATGTGGCTGTATACACTGCCTTAAAAAAATATAGGCTATAGGCTAGCCTAGGACACAAAATGTGTGTGTATCAGAAATTAATTCATGACACAAGTGCCATTGTGTGTTGCAGCTGTCATTTCTGCCAACCTTTTGCTGTCCACTGTCATTAATTATTCATGACTCTTGGTTAAATAGGTGTTCTGGAATTTCAGCTGCAGCTGCGCTGCAATGCATAATGGTAGAATCTATTTGTCATGTTTGTTGTATTCTGAATTAATTACTAATATACAGAGATTTGTGGCCTTGATTTTTCAAAAAGTGAAAAATCTGATTAACTATTCAGAGCAATATTTAGAGAAATGTCATGAAACTTGCTCCCAATCAATTTTACATCCTTCAACTTTACAATGTAAAAACCTCAGTCTGATAATGATATGTATAATTTTTGAGTTATTACGATCAAAAGTGTCCAATGTTTATTTTAACACCTAGTATAGATGCACATACAAATATGCCAGGTTCACTCATACAGTACCAGTCAGCAAGACAAGTGTTCTGTACTGACAACATATGAGGTTATAAATATCTAGACTAGTCTAGATTTTATTTTAAATATGAACATGATGAACATCGGCTGTCAAGCCTGGTCAGGTTAACTATAGATCTAGTATAATTTAACTTTGTTTTAGACTGATCTTTTCAAGGGGAAGTTCACACTTAAAAATAGGTTGCTTTTATGAATGAAAAGCTGAAAAATCAAGAAAAAGTAAGAGACACAATTATTGACAGTTCAAGGAAAATCTGATTATAAAAGACCTAGTTATTTATCTACAAATAACCTTGCATATGTGTGAGTGGATATAGACATTTAAAGAACATGAAAAATAAAAATGTTATTAACATCAATTTTAGTAGAGTCTGAAGTTTGTTTAAATAATTATTTTCATACTGATTTTAAAAACGCAAATTATATTGACTTAGATCTTTTTTCCACACAGTTGCCTTGTAAAGTCAAAGTTACAGAAATATAAAATGTATGCAGCGCAGCTGCATTGCTAGAGGGGAGGTGTGGGCTGTCAGCAAATGCGCCACCTCTGGCCGCAACAACAAAAAGGAGGGGGAAAGGGAAAGGAAAGGGGAAGAGGAAAGAGAAAAGCAAAAGGAGAAAACAGAAAGAAGAAAAAAGAAAAAAGAAGAAAAGGGAAAGGAAAGGAAAACAAAAACAAAAAACAAAGAAGGAAAGGAAAGGGAATACAGTCATGCGGAAGAAGGTTCCCGGATAATAATATAACTTCTGTACATTTTCACTATGAAAAGTTTATAAAATTGAGAAATTTACAAGTTGATATTGGCACAAAAGCTGTGAGTCCCCCCCCCCCCCCCCCCCCTGTGAAAATGGACCCATATGATCAAGATCTCTACATCTGAGATTTTCTTTTATTATTATTTGTGGGGAGGATTAGGTGCAGCATTTTTGTTGTCAAATTTGGGTGTCACACCCTAAAAATTTGTTGGCAAATTTGGGTGTCACACCCCCCCCCCATTCAAAATGTTCTAGGGATGCCCCTGAATGTATGGGTACGTTTGATTTCCAGGTCCAAATGAATAAGACCTATACCTGACAAATTGGTGTATAGAATTCTAATATTCTATTCTATTTGTGATTTTCAATGCAGATTTTCTTACTAAGATGAAAGTGTTGAAGAAAGGATCCACTCTCAACAAGACCAAGCCATGCACCATACCCAACATTAACTATGAAGCCAAGATCAAAATACGAAGGATACCAAGTCAAAATGTTGTTCATCGGCTCCGCTTCAGAGAAATTTATCGTCCAAGATGCATGTCGCATTTCTCCCTTACAAGGTCATTTCATCAGAACGTCTTTCCAAATTTCACTGTTGTTAACGTGGAGAAGCCCCCATGTTTTCTGCGCAAGTTCTCACCTGATGGTCGCTATTTCATAGCTTTTTCCTCCGACCAGACTTCTCTTGAGATCTACAGGTTTGAAGGACCAGCAGCCGCTGGGGACCTGTTGCAGAGACTTCAGTCGAGCAAGCCTGATGTGGCGGATGAAGAAGCACAGAGTATACGTGGTCAGCTTTTTGAGCGATTCTTCTTACTGTGGCACACAGTGAATGTAGCCCCTAATGGTGAGCATTTGAACAGAGAATGTAGTTTGTTTACCGATGATGGCAGGTATGTCATCGTTGGATCGGCTGTTTATGTCCCGGATGAGCCATATCCTCACTTTTATGACATGTACAGGAACAATGAGTCAGTATCACCTACACACCGGTCTCCTCTTGAAGACTACTCTCTCCATCTCATAGACCTACAGATGGGTGTCTTGTGCGACACCCGGACGTTCAAGTGTGATAAGATCTTCCTGTCGCATAATCAAGGACTCTATCTCTACAAAAACATTCTGGCTGTTCTGTCAGTGCAGCAGCAGACCATTCATATCTTTCAAGTGACTGCAGATGGTAGGTTCCTAGATGTGCGGACAATCGGGAGGTTCTGCCATGAGGATGATGCCTTGGCTGTATCCATCTTGCGACACGAAATGCCTGCAGCAAACTCTACCCAAAATGAACGACCATTCCGTGATGCTTGCATCAACTCCTTGAAGCACAGGTTGCTTGTGTACCTGTGGAAGCGTGCCCACAGAGAAGGGACACCAAGTGCTATGAGGCACTTCTACCAACACTTTGACATCTTCAGGTGGTTGCGGATGTGGAAGATGCAACTGCTCGACGAAGTCCACCTCCTGATCAAGTATGCCAGTGAGGATGTTGTGACGTTAAGAATGACCGATCCCACCTCCCAGCCCTCCTTCTTTGTTGTCTACAACATGGTCACAACTGAAGTCGTTGCGGTCTTTGAGAACACTTCAGAAGAGCTCCTGGAGTTGCTGGAAAACTTCTGCGATCTCTTCCGAAATGCCACCCTCCATGCACACACCCAGTTGACCTGTTCGGCTTCCAGCAATGTCTATGCCAGACAGATACAGAGGAGATTCAAGCACACCATCATCAATGCCAAATACGGAGGTCACATGGAAGCTGTCAAAAGACTCCTGGCCCAGCTTCCAATCAGTTCTCAGTCCTACAGCAGTAGCCCGTACCTGGATCTCTCGCTCTTCAGCTATGATGACAAATGGGTGTCCGTGATGGAGAGACCCAAGGCCTGTGGGGACTATCCAATTAGGTAAATAGAGAGAGATTAAAGGGCAATTTACACCTTAGTAGCAAGACTTTGAAGGAAAGCAGAAAAATCAGTGAAAAAGATTGGTGATAGTGGAGCACAAAAAAAACCCAACCCAAACCCAATAACGTAGTTATGCATTGTTTAAAGTTGAAATCACTATACATAAGGATTTGAAATTGGCGAATCGGTCACTGTGATGTAACATCTGACAACTCCCCCATTTTTTTCAAAATTTGACTCTGATCTGTCCAAATTGAACTCGTTTCTGGACTACAGGACTGTTTCATTTACTTAATATGTATAGTTGATACTTGTACATGTACTTGCTAAATCTTTCAGAATAATGTCATACAGGACAATAGTAGAATGGATAATTTAAATGGTCAGAGCTGAATTCTTTAATTCATCAGATGATTTTTTTTTTTTTGGGGGGGGGTCCATAGTACAAAGTTATAATCTCAAACTCCAGGCTCAAACTACAAAATTCATGAAAAAAAAATCGAGCAATTAATTTAATTGACATCTTGGCATTCTTGTGAAATGAGCCGTTACTCATTCACTCTGCACAGTAGACGTTTATTTCTTGCAATGAGTTTTCATGAGAGTTCACCACTTCAGCATTCAGCACTTTCATACTCTTTTTCCTTCTCCTCCAAGGTTCTATGCCAGAGATTCTGGCATCTTGAAGTTCAAGATCCACGCAGGTCTTGTGGGACGCCCTTCTCCGCCATCTGCCCGTCGACTTGTGGCCTTCACCTTCCATCCCTACGAACCCTTCGCCATCTCCGTCCAGAGAACAAACACAGAGTATGTGGTGAACTTCCATGTACGCCACCAGCCGGCAGACTGAGGGCAGCAACGATATTATCAATAATTTGTAAATGTAGCTCCTGCTGAATTTACCTGTTTATAGAAGAATGATATTGTCATTTGAATTGTGTTCATTGATTATTCTTAACTCCATTGTATCCATAACTGCACCAATAATAGCTACAGAGATCGATCCATATGTTCTCTATGACATTACTGAAATTTACTATCTGAAAACGAATGAACAGTTTTCTGTCAAGGCAGGATGTATTGTCTTTCACCATAGAGGGAGCATTTCACCATTTGAGAACAACAGTTTTGGATTTCTTTGGGTTATCACTTCAAGGGTTTTATTTTTGAGGATTCGTTTTTGTTGTGCTTGTTCCTAGATTGTTATGACATGACAGGGTTTCTCCTTCATTTTTCTTTTTGCAATAACAAATGAGCTTAAAGGGGAGTCCACCCTGATAACAAGTTGGTTTTAGGAGGAGAAAAAATAAAGAAACAGACTGATGAAAGTTTGAACAAAATCTAATAAGAAATATGAATTTCTGAAGTTGTAATCAATCAAACACAAATTGGCTCCTCTCCCATTTGCTCTGTCCTGAAAAAGTCATATATTTCCATGTTTTCTAAAGAAAATATTTGATCATACATGCAACCTAGATATAATCATTGCACATATGTTTTTACACAAAACCTGTATGAAACAAATGTAGGCCCTATTCCTTCTTCAAAAACGAAGAAAATAAACTTTCATGAAATTTTCTGCACAGACCAAATGAGAGAGGAGCTCGCAAGATATGTCACAGATTACCAGGGTCGCCCTCTCCTTTAAAGACAAATTGATTAAGTGAATCCACATGTTTATTGGGCAGGAAGATATTTAAGAAAAACGAATGCCAAATGGCAAATTTGTCGACAAAAGATAATTAACTTGTAGGTAATTGTAGTATTTTCTTGTTTTCTAAATGCACTTTCTAAATACTTACAAGAAGCAAAAAGAGTTTAGTTTCCTATTCAGCTCAGTAGATGATTGGCTTTAATGTGTTTTTTTCCCCTTAGCATACTACAAATATATTTCTGTAAATTATAAAGTTTAAGAAAAACTTCATAATTGAAAAACCCTGTTCAAAATGTGCCTTAAATCTACACTTTTATTATGAACTTGTAAAGCCCTTTTCAGCATATTCTCCTGATTATGCTAAATAAAGCTTTCCAAGTTCAGGAGGAATATCATTTAAAGAAGGTTGAGTTCTGGGAAAGGTGAAAAATAATTTGTGAGCTTTCTCATTACTTTTGTGTCAGTTTGGAAAAACATTATAGTGGAAGTGTCCCCTAAAAAGGATTGCTCTTCAATTGCGCTCGTATTCGAAATATGATAAGAAATAGCTGAAGTTTTCAGGCCGAACATTCATGCCACGTTTATCCAGTCCTATATACCCATTTCTGTGTGGAGTGCATGTGCTTTTCAGTGAGATTGGGTCAATTTCTCATCATTCTGATGACTCCAAAACCTCACAATACACACCAGTTCTTATGTAGACATGATCAACCTTTCCCAATTGCTTTGAGACAGTTTCTTTCACACTTTAAATTGCATGACCAGAACTCAACTTTATCTTTTATAATATCTCTCTGTAAATGTTCTGAACTACAGTTCGAGGCCAGAATTCTCAAACATTACTTGCCTAAACATACAAACAACTCAAATAAATTGGTTATTACTTGTCAGTACTGATTTGAAAGTAAAAATTGCCCAAAATACAAACATTGTGAAAATACCAGCAAGTGTTTATTATTATTATCATTATTTTATTCTGCAAATACAAAATCAAGAAATCAGTGAATACAAAACATCAGTAGAGTTTTAGAAGAGAGTCACATGGATGCCGGGAAAATAAAAAGGTAAAAAGATAAAGGTTATGAATTGGTATGTGTCTTGCCTGTAAAAATGATTGGTCTACTGCCCTCAATGACCACCGAGTTAACAAAAAGTAAAAGTTTGTATGTTAAAATTTTTGAAAAATTATTATCTCCTTGTCATTATTGTGCGACTTTATGCAGTTGAATGATGTTTTAAGAAGTATAATATTTTCCATGATTTACAATTGCAACATACATGTACATATGTATTATAAATTATATTTAAAGGGGAATGAAACTCTAGGGAAAATCAATTTTAATGAAAAGAGAGGACAGAGAGAAGCAATTTTTAAAAAGTTCCATCAAAATCGGTTAAGAAATAAGAAAGTTATGAAAGTTTGAAAAGTCTCAATTTACTTTCTATGGCGATCCTCAAATTGGCAATGTTGCTTCAAAATGGCAGGTTTAGTAGTACAACTCTAAATATGTTTTGTACACAAAATTTCATATTTTCTCCATTATCTCTAAAGATGCTGCTTGTCTTTTTTGTGAATTCAACATATATGTATGTCGTGTCAAATACATTTTCCCGTGATATTATCTTGAGCTAAGAAGGAGACAAGCTGCACCTTGAGAGATAATGGGGAAAATATGAAATTTTGTGTACAAAACATATGGAGAGTTGAACTACTAAATCTGTCACTTTGAAGCAACATTTCCAATTTGAGGATCGCCATAGAAAGTAAATTGAGACTTCAAACTTTCATAACTTTCTCATTTCTCAACCGATTTTGATGGAACTTTTTTTAAATTGCTTCTCTCTATCCTCTCTTTTCATTAAAAATGATATTTCCCCAGGGTTTCATTCTCCTTTAAATTGAAATCCCTAAGAATAATGGTGTAACTGGGGATCATGGGAGCAATCAAATGGTGAAAAAAAAAAATTAAAGGGGGAAAAATGAGGGAAAGAGATTCAGGAAATGGAGAGGTCCCTTGAAAGTAGGATTATACAATCCCCTTTCATACTCATCCCTCACTCAGTGGCCTTGTTCTCGTGCATTTCATCAACCTCATAAGACTGGTGCCCCTCCCCCCTTCCTTGCATGAAACCATGCCCCCCCCCCCTTGATATCTGGATCCACTCTATAATATATGTCACTGCCTCTACATAGCATAGATTATCTTGGGGTTATGTTTTCATTCCCAAATCTGAATTTGTGTATGGTTCAGTCATCTAAGCTTAATTTACAAGTATTTCAATTCAAAAAATTGTTTCTGACCACCTTCATTTAAAATTGATACGCTCACTGTCCCACAGAACCACAATATAGAAAATGAAGAAGATGATGCTTCATTTATTAATTAGACTGTTGGGTAATACCAGTGTCACAAAAGGGATCGACAACCCTGTTCTTTTGGCTTCCTGAGTCAATTGATGTTGATTTTTCTTTGTTTTGTTTTGTTTTGTTTTTTTTTTCTAAATGAATCTAGGCACGGGATCTAGGCCTGATGGAAAGCATTGAAAAAACAAACAACAAATGATTGAAAATGTGAAGAGTTGATCCTTTTTTTTTTTTAACTCCTCTTTCGGAACCCGCACAAATCCCGGAGTAGTCTAGATTCTATCCGTTTTTTATATTTGGTTTATTCCCTAACGCTGCTCTTTCTCTACACGCATATCCCACACAGAGCGCGACTCTCCACTAATCGCGCGATCCCCACAATTTCACCCGTCGAGGGCACTGATCTCTACGGAGAGATCAGTGGTCGAGGGTCGATTTGGAAGGGCTATATCAGTTTTAGCGTTGGGGGTGTATTATTTTCTCAACGGATCGCGTTCGTGCGCGAACAGTCCAGAGGCAGTGGACTAATCCCGGATCCCGGAGCTGAGTGATGCTTTCCGATCCGCCTTGTTGAAGAGGTTTGTTTACATATTGCGTAGTAGTGAATCTTGGCGCTCATTCAGTTTGGCTACGCGTGACTAGTTTTTCTAAGCGCTGATTGGTCTATGCTATTGATGGGTACGCCCACTCGCCCACCGATCATCAGTATTAAAGTTTTACATTTAATAGTGTTATATTTAAATTTGATTAAATTAGACCCTAAATTTGGTTTCATAAATAAGTGAGTAATTTTTATTTTTATTTTTATTTATGTATATGAAAATTTATATTAAAAATTACACTGGAAAATATACAATATTTTAGTATTACGACAGGAAAAACGCCGGTCCCTTTATATTTTGGTCGATCTTTAAATCATATCAATGATGACGTGAATGAATGGCACATCATGTACCGTACCGTCGCGTCATACCGGTACGTAGGCTAGGTCATAGTAAATAACGGTATCACTATTAAAACACACATGTGAGCTGCTGATCCGGTATACTATATACGTACCCATATGCATTGCAACGCTTTTGCTACCAAAGGACCAAATTGAAGAGTTAGTAGAGGATCTCTTGAAGTTGAATTTCTGTAAAGGTGAGCATGGTGAGGATCCGAGTCTGTACATGTTAAAAATGTTTAAATATTTAAGTTAGATGTAATGTTAGATATGGTCGTGATGGTCTGCGAAGTTGACTTGGTACTAAGTCTATGGTAGTTGGTTGAGTTGAAACTTGAATGATGTCTTTTTTGATGAATGATGATGATGATGATGATGATGATGACTTTTCACTTGATCAGCTCAGTTGATCATGATGTCTGAATGAAGATTGAAGTGACATGAGTGAAGAGTGAAGTGATGGATGAGATGGTGCATGCCTGGGGGCGGGGGGGGGGGGGGCACTCAAATTTTTTTCAGACGGGGTGTGCCGCAGCTGCCCTCAGGAGTCAGAACGAGTGTCTAAAAAAAAGGAACGGACTTAAACCTAAAGTAAAGGGCAAAATACAGGTTCTTGGGAATGGCAGACCTGGAAAATAGGGGACCAGACGCACGTGCTGTATTCAATTTACTGTGTGACAATACGGTTTATCTGTCAAGCGACGGAATAAATTGTATTGTCACACATACATGTACAGCATGCGTGTCTGGTCCCCTATTCTCCGGGTTTGCCCTTGGGAACTACGGAACTCTCCAAGTGAAAAATAGGGTCTTGGGAACTGCATATCTACAGCAGCAACAAGGTCTTGGGAACTGACAACCTTTATTTTTGGTCCGAATGTGTATATTTCGTGGCACTCAAGATCCAGAGTGAGCGACAAAGGCTAGGGAACGGATCAGAGCGTGTATTACCAGGGCATTGTGTTTCCGAGGGTCTTCGGAACGGCAGTTAAAAGAAATCGGGTATCTTGAGAACGGCCCCCCCCCCCCCCCCCCCCCCGGCACATACCTGTCTGTTCAAACGGCGATTGGCCGTTGAAAAAGGGGGTCGTCAAAGCGGCACATACCCATCTGTCCAAAATATTGAATACCCCCCTGGGTAGAACGTGGTTTAGAACAAATCAGATCTAGCAAATGGAACCTGGAACTTTTGAGGATATCCTAGCCACACACGCTGGGCGTGATGTTTTATGAAATATGACTTTGAATATCAAGCCATACAGGGGAAGCAATCTCCGGAGAGACAAGTAAAAAAAATCAGTGGGCAAGATTCATCCATTTCCACGTACGGTGAACCTTGCAAAGCACCTTCAGAGTGTGCTAAACTCTTTCTCTTCCCGCCCATCTGACCACTTCAATGATTCATATAGATTTCTTTATCTTCTGTCAGTTTCATTGTTTTTTTCAGGACTTCAGGCTATGTACCTGACACTTGTTTCTGTTTGCAGTGCTAGATTTATCACTTGCACACGTACACATGTAAGATGATCTTGGAAATGATATGTGTCTAGACAGAGTTTTGATCATTGCAAAACGAAACATATGCAGTCATCTTCATTCGGGGACATTTATTTAACTCTTTGTTTGCCATGGATCGAAACCCTGGATTGCTGTATTGTTTAGAGTACTGGTTGGCCTGTATTGTACATGAACCCTGTACATGTACTGTATGTGTGCCAAAAGTCAACTGTGGCAGGCCCGTTTGTTCCATTGGTTAAAGGGAAAGTTCACCCTGAAGATTACTTGAGTTTAAAAAATGCAGAAAAAATAAAGAAAAATATTGGCGAAGGTTTGATGAAAATCGGTCAAATAATAAAAGAGTTATGACTATTTAAAGTTTTGGATTCGTGACGTCACATGCGAGCAGCTGCCCATTGGTCATGTAATAAATATTCCATATATTCACTTTTTTTTTTACGTTCCACGATAAATTAATATTGTTTCTTTTCAGAATCTAGTATTGAATAACATTTCTGACAATATATCAAATGCACAGACGAAAATATTCTAAATTTTCTGAGAAAACTGTATTTTATGGAATATTTATCACATTATATAATGGAGGAGCTGCTCGCATGTGACGTCACAAAATCAAAACTTCAAAAGTCCATAACTCCGTTATTCTTTAACGGATTTTGTCCAAACTTTCGCCAATATTTTTCTTTATTTTTTCTGCATTTTTTAAACTCAAGTAATCTTCGGGGTGAACTTCCCCTTTAACCAAAGCCTGTAAAGAGTGAAATGTAATGTCAAGTGCTGGTACCATGCGATTGCATCTTGAAACTGTGTATTACTCATGTGTACGTGTAGTTAAAGGGAATGGTGTAGTATTAATAAGAATATCTGTGTATTGATAAGTTTTAGAATCATCAAAACAATAACAAACTGACTCGGTCTTGCTGTGGAAAACTTTTCACTAAATATAGGTAATATAGCACAGGTGTGTAGCATTGAAATTTGGTCCAGTGTAAATGTATCAGTTTTGAAGTTATTTGTACTTTTCTTCGTATACATAATATTTAGAATAATAGGGACATTTCATGAGCAATCCTCATGTGACATTGCTGCTATACTACAATGTATGTGAATGTTATTCATAAACGAGTCTATTTTAAAAGGAATGAGAAAGCTCACAAAGTTGATCCTTTATAAGAACTCGGCCTTCTCTTTTACCCATACATGTAGCAGATGAGTGTTTTCTTATGTTCCAAATTAATCAGTTTTCCCTCCTCAAATTGGCAACAACTATTCTTATTTTCTACTTCTACGACATCATGTAGTTTGAAGAAAAAAAAGTGTCTATCAAATGAACCAGTGTGAATTAAAATTGCAAATTTTAACAGAAAAATTGCCAGTTTGTACACAAAATAGTGATTGTATATTTAACACCTCATCAATTTAGAGACTTTAATGATTAGTTGAATTAAATGGCTCTTAATCGTGAACCACAAAATGTACTGCTTTGGAAATAGACTCATTTGTGAATTTTGTTTGCTCTTTCTGCTCATGTACTGTATACGCCTTATATTTCATGGGGGTTTTATTTTTTCGCGAATTTAACAACACGCTAAAATATTGCCAACATAACTGTAATTAATGCATTAGGTATACCTGGCCTACTAATACTGCAGTAGATATGCATCTAGGCATCTATACACTGACGGCCAGCTTACTACTACCAGTACTGTATTCGATTTAATCACTCGCGAAATAGTCTGGTTAGTCCTATTAGCTAAATCCGGCGTATACAGTATAATGTGTCATTCCTATACTAGGCAAAACGTCACTAAAATGAGACACTGTACGTACTGCTATGGGTTAATCACTTATAGCGAATATAATCAACTGTCTCTCTCTCTCTCTCTCTCCCTCTTTCTCTCTCTGTCATCTGATCTGACCATGAGCTTTGCTCAAGGGAAAGATTAAGATTCAAATTCATTGTTTGAGAAGACTTACAAATATTTGGTGTGATTATAGAATAACAGATAAAAAGATATCGGTAGTCTGACCTTTCCTTTTTCTGGTGTAAAAATGTGCAACGTCGAAGTTCTGAGTCTTATCATTCCCTGGTTTGCCACGATTTCAGTCTCCATTTTGTTGGGAGATACTTGAGTTGTAGACCTGGTTTGCGGAACTCCAGGTATTAACATTGTTGAATAGCGGTACCCAAACTTATTTGGATTTATCTTTACAAGGTGTTCTTTTAACTTGGAAAGGCTCTACTGATACACATGACTGATCAGGTAAGAAAGAATAATTAGTGATGGACTTTAGAATACATTATTGTACTTAAATATGTCTTAAAGACTGAATATCATAAAAACGACATGGCCCTTACAGTGAGGTTAAGTGCTGTCTAGTACTTTACAATGTGCATTGTGCATTGCAGAACAATGTGGAGGGTCTGTTTATACACATATCTTTTTCAAATTCTCTATACAAAATGTTCTTATTTCTGCAGTGCATCATCTTGGAAAATTGATTATAAATTTCATGATTTACCTTCGATTCTGTAAGTTTGTCTACTGTTTATACAGTACGTACATGTACATGTACATGTACATAATGTAGTTCATAGGTCTATACGTACATATGTAATTACATGTAGCATTACATTTTGACTTAATTTTCCAAAGGTATTTTGATTGATTTTTGTTGTTGTTGACTTGTTCACATAAAGGTCACCAAATATTCCGATCTACCTGTAAGAAAGAAATTATCACATTTGGGTACATTTCACAACTGGACAGGGTGAACTGGACCTTAGTGGCATAGTCCATTGTGCAACAATCATACAAATTGGTCGTCTTCTTTTTTTAATGTCAATAATATGTGTACATGTAGGCCTATACAATTACAAGTACTTGTAGTGAGTGAATCAAACGTGAGCAGGTGAGTATTTTTTTATTACTTTTGTTTGCTGGTAGTATTACATGTTTATTGTTTCCTGTGTCGATTCATAATCATTTTTCCTGAGATGAATTATTTACTGGTAATTTTTAGATTATGGATTACCGAAATAACCAGTATAATCGTACATACCTCAGTCAAACCGCCCAACTGACTCCAGCCCGCCTCCTTCTTGGTCTGTCTTTGTGTCGTTTTTGTCAGTGTTACTAGCGTATACATGTATGTCATGTACAGTTTCCAAGGCTGTTACTATTGGTTATTTTTACTGGGGCCTGTAACATAAAAAGATAAAATCAATCTTATGATCAATTGTAACTCTTCAATATATGGTTTGCCATAGACCTTCGATTGATATCAGTCAATTGTAAGATTGATTTATCTCTTTATGTTTTACAGGCCCTTGGTTTCATTTCATCGTTGGATTGGGGGGGGGGGTGGAAAAAGAAAAACCTAACCCAAGAGGAAAAAATGTGTCAACTTTTTCTGAGACTTACATACATGTATAGACCAAAACACATCTGGAAAAAAGTAAAAGTTGAGAACGTTCTTTTCTTCTTTGCTTGTCATCACTTGTCATCACTTTAATTTGAGATATGTTCCCCTGACCCCTACATTATTACGACTGTAGACTGTGACATTTGCCATCTATACAAAAAACACACACATATATGGACAATAAAACAATATCCTGTAATATAAGCCTCCATTGCAATTTCCACTACCTATTGAATATCCTTCTTATCTTCAACTATATATCAAGGATTCTCTACTGAATATGCATTCCAGTGAGAAAAAAAAAAGGTATACAGGCTGTAGGTGATATACCTTCTACTGAAATCTCATTTAGAAGTCCCCTTAAATGGAAGAAGAGCCATTTAAAAGAGAGAGAGAGAGAGGGAGGGAGAGGGAGAGAGAGAAAATAAATTGTCAAGGAGTCGTAATGCCGTAAATCCTCTGAATAGGAAAGTTTCACTGAAAGAGTAGCCTTCATGAATACCATTTTATTCTGTACCTAAGGCTGGTGCATTTATTGGTTTTATGCCCTGACATTTTGTGATGTTATGAACTGAAATGGTGCTCATATGAAAAAGAAAAAAAATTGAAATGCTCTGAAGCATATTTTCCCCCAAATAAAAATGCAACTAGTACAGTACATGTACTTACATGTACATATTTACATATTATGTAAGAAAATTATTAATTTATTAAAAAGAAAGGCTACATGAATATGACCAAAGAGATTTTGATATCTTTGCAAGAAATAGCCAACAAGCCTCAGTCTGAGGGAATGTTTTTTTTTTTTTAATTCCTTGGAGCTCTCTTTGTGTGCATGGTTAGGAAAGTAGTATTTCCTCGCAGCGACTTTTTCTTCTACATTAAGTTTCTATTGTGTTTTTCTCTCTCTCTTTTCTTTTTTTGATCACAGGCCTTTTTAATAAAAATTTAAAAAGAGAGAGAAAAAAAAGTTTTCCAAAGGTGGACTTGTTTGCATTACGCTCACAGAGAAGCATTTTTAGGTGACTTTAAAAGCTCAAGCATAGATTTAATCTGTCAGTTATCTTACTGTATCTAGTGACTTTGAGATTGTTGATACAAGGATCACATCAAGTGGTCTTTGACCTGATAAGACAATGAGGTGATCGTTATTCAATTTGACAGCTCTGCTAGCTTGACAGTTTTATTAAAATCAGAATACATGCAAAACATTTAACCCTTTCAGGATAGGAATTATTTCAGGGCTAAATTGACCACATTTTCTTCTTCAAATTAGCAACAATAATATTTTTTCTTGTAGTGCTACATGGTTCTAATAAAGTGTAATGTCTGTGAAAACAAACATGGTTAGGAACTTTGTCGAAAAGTTTTAAAAATTTCAAATTTTGACAAAAAAAACCAGGATATTGAACCTCTCAGTTTGTTGCCAATTTAATGATTTTAAGGCTTATTCTCCTTTTTAAAATTCTTGGCATCATATACGCAATATGGTCATGCAACAGAAATGGACACAGTGTTTGCTCTCTTTACTCATGATGCATCTTGTATAATTTTTAGGGCTCTGAATCAAAAGTTATTGAGCCAAACCACAAAATGTGGTCAATTGTCTCGAAAGGGTTCAGTGAAAATCATGTACACACTGTTGGCTATATTTAGTGTAGATAAAGAAATGGGTGGGATGGGGGTAGAGGGATGTGTTTATTCCACAGAAATGGTTTCTTCCTGATATACATGTAACTTATTTTCCCCCTGGAATATGATCTTGTAAAGTCCTGCCATCTCATCCAGATTCTTGCAGCCCCTGCGTCTACTCCCCAGGCCTGACATTTTATGTGTATTGTGTAGGCCTATATGCAGTGAATGTACATATATATGCATGCCCTTTTGCACAAAATACAAAACTAAAGTTATATATTCTATACTAATAAAAGAATCATTTTTTCTTTCCTTTTCAAAAGGACAAACAGACAGTAGCAGAGATGTGTTACGCAAATACGCAATTCTATTCATCGGGGGGGGGGGGGACCTATTGTTACGTCCCTCCCCTTGATGAAAAGAATTTCCTACATATTTTGCCCATGAAAACATAATCTATTCGGTCAATTTTCTTTTTCTAACATTTGTAAGAATTTACAATATATGTTTTGACTAGAACTTTTTAATGACATTTTCAGGACATTCAAGATACATGTAGCTCTACATGTAAATGTATGCAGAATTCAGTAACTACATGTACAATTGTACATATATGTTCTTTCATTTTCAATACCTCTATATATCTAAGTTGTATGAATTTCATTGCAGTGGCCAAGATAGTATGATATCCTCTCTTTTATACTTTACGACTCTCAGTTTTGATTACTAGGAAAGTTCATAGCACTTAAAATCATTGGGGAAAATATTCCACTCCCCATAAATAAAGTAATTAATTTGTAAGTATTGTGTGATAAACAAGTTTAGAAAAAATATCACTTATATACATTTGTATAACATACATGTAGGTTTTGTTTGCATCATTACATGTACATGTATGTTGCTGTCTATAAAACTTTGATATTAGAAAACTTTGATATGATAGATTTCACACTCTACAGTGTGGTTTTAAATGTGTACCTGTGAAATAATTGAATTCTTAAAAGGCTAAAGTCCAAAGACCCTGGAGGTATTCTTTCAATTTTATGGCCAGCCAAAAATGACTTAAATTAGATCAGCTGATCTTCATTGTTTGAAACAGAACAATTCAAGATTGATCAGGGTTTTTTTTCCCTCCACTCCAGCCTGTATTCTCTCTCTCTCTCTCTCTCACTCACACACACTCTTGTTTGGGGAAAATATCAATGCACTATTGCAAAGTACATTTGTGCTCAGTTGCTTCTACATGTGTATATTGTTCCTGTAGATTGTTTAAATGGCACATTGGATTTGTATGCCTTTTGTTCTGCATCAGTCAATATTGATTTGGAGGATTTGCCTGGCCCCCCAGGAGATGTTAGTGACTTTCTAATGACCTTGTAAGTGACTTGTGGGAGAATTTTGTATTGGTGTGCTCTTGTGAAATGAATTGATGTTTTTAGACCAAGACACGACCTGGACGCCTACATGTACATGTACATGCAGATGTATGTAGGCCCTGCATGGATATCGTAAGTACTGTCGATGCTTTTAGTTTGTACAGGTAGAGAGATGGGAGCTTTGATCCCCACACCAAATATTTTAGTAAAAAAAAGAAAGATAATAGAATGCGTTGATCTGCATGTAATTGATGATGATGATGGCTTTATATTGTTGTATAGTATACATGTAGCGCCAGTATCCGCATCTGCTGGGCGTCCACTTTAGAATGTCTCACAAATTCAACTTTTCAGTCAGTGTGTCAAAATGAGATAATTTCCATTATCCTTTGTTAGCATTATCATGCTTGATATTCGTAACAGTTGCAGTTTTTTTTTTGTTTCATTGTTGTGATACTTACAGTGCCTGAGCATTTGAGTTCAATCCCTCAAGATCAAGATACTTAAGCTAGGGTGTTTTGAAAAGAATGTGTTAAATACATGTAATTTTATGCAAAAATCAGATCCTATTCTAAAGTTCAAATGGAGGTACAGTTTAAAATTACAATGTATTTGTACAGTATGTATGTAAGCCTACAATATCTACAAAAATTTTGTATTTTATCGACTATTTAGGCCCTACCTGTTTAAAATCTTGATGCCAGCACTATATGATGTAGGGCCTATATGAAAGTGACCTACAACAATGTATACATGTGCATTAGTCCATGTTAGAGGTACTCATAAAAAAATATTAGTCTTGATGGTATTTTTGCATTACAATGCTGACGTGCAAGGCCCAGTTGTTAAATTGCTCATATTTAATGATGTGGATAAGAACGGAAGTAGAGTGGTGAAAGTCGCCTGAAAGTCATCGATGACCCGTGTGCGTCATTGAGGTCTGCTGTAGATGACTTGCATTCCCAACAAAGGGGGATGGGGGCCTTCTCAACAGAAAAAGGGGCTTGAAGTAGTGTGCAACTTATGGTGGGCTTTATTTATCCCCTTTCCCCTTGCACTTCCTGTAAGTTTGGAAAACTTTGCAAGAACTTCTGTTATGGTTCTTGTGGGAATTAGGAGCAGTTTTGCAGCCAGGTTACCATAACCCAATTAGAAGCTCTGTACATGTAACTAATATTTTAGGGTTGTGCATCACATTCAAGAGATTGAACGCTAGGGTGCAGACAGATTGGAAGGAAAAAAATAATCAGAAGTGGGCATTTATCAAATGTGCAGTTGTGCACTGATAAAATTATAATGGTCATGTCCTAAGGATACATACATGTACGTACATGTTTTTTTTTTTTTTTTTTATATATATTGACCGGTAATGTTATGCCTTGGTCACAACACAACACTTTACATACATGTACATCAGTAGCACTGATGTAATTCAAGGACTTACAATACATGTACAAAGATATAGAGGTTATACATGTACATGTACATTTTAAAGCCAAACTTGTATACATGTTCATGTATTATGAATACCGGTTCTGTGTACACGTACAGTGCAGGGTCTGTATATACATGTCTGCAGACCTTATACAAGTGTAATGTACATATTGCTCAATCTGTTATGCATCTAGGGCATTCCCCTTTTCCATTCTGAGATCCGGCACTGTTTGTTTCTCTCACATGACATTATACATGTAGCAGGGTTTGTATCCACTGCATTCCTGAGGGCAGTGACAGCCCACAGTCTCACTCACAGTGACGTGAATAGCCTCATTCTTTTATTCTGCTTGCCTGAATAGAATATTTATTAACTGACGCACTTGAATTGGAATGTCTGCCTTGTATACCTGGTGTTATGTGCTTTCGATGCTCAATATGAAAGTTATTTGCATTCTTTTCAACACTGAGAGTTGATGATTTCATTTTAGTAACTTAAGTAAATAACGTGAAAAAGGGGAAGTATTGTTTATATGAAATCAGGTTTGGCATTTACTCATTACCTGAGAATTTTCATTACCAGGAAGAGTTTGTTGTTGACATTTTCATTGCAAAAGTGAATTTTTCTTTTCTTCACTACCGTAAATAGAATTTTTCCCACAGCACTGTTTGGATTGGCAAAATTCATGAAAAGTTCCCTTTTTATTGACTGCTGTACAATGTAGGGCAAAGATGTGCTGGCAGATTTAGGCCTACTAATTAGGTACTGTTTTTTGTTGATGTTATCCTTGATTAATGAGTGTTTTTCCAATTTGTATTTCTTCATCAATTTGTAGTAAATTACCAAAGGCTTCTGTTGTGTTGTGTACAATGTTTACATTCAAGGCTACAGTAAATAATAATATAATAATAATAATAATTCATATGATTTATATTGCGCCCAATCCACTCTGTGGAGTGCTCTAGGCGCAGATATTATAGGATGAAGAAAGGAAGATAATCATTACAAATACAAGAAATGAATTAACTTTCATAATTCTCTCTATGGAAATTTGTTTGAATACGTTACTTCATGAATGACTTTTCAGAAGTTGATTCAATTTTATCTAAGAGATGAAGAAGTTGGTACTGTATTTTTTCATTATTACTGCAGGCCTGCACCATTCACACAAATTCACACCTTTATTAAAGTGCTTTTACATGTATGATGTATAGTATTTTATAAATATTGTAATTCAAAGGACATGAATAATGTGCGTCGCTGTCGCAGGAGCACAGCTACATGGGAACAGGAAAGCTCAGATTATTCATGTATTGATCGCAGATCAGGGGCCAATCTTTTCCGTGATGCGAGTGGCTTCCTATACAAAAGGCTACTGGTGCATGTAGCCTACATGTATGATGTGGAAAAATATCTTGAGAGATTGTGAGAGATGGAGAGAGAGAGAGAGAAAGAGATGGAGAGGGAGGAGGGGTTAAGAAAGAGAGAGAGAGAGAGAGAGAGAGAGAGAGCAGAAGCAGCTTGAATAGAGAGACAGAGAGAGCATGAAAGAGGGATAAAGCAAGAGAGAGAGGGAGAAAGAGTTTTCTGAGAAAGCAGAAAGAATTGAGAAAATCAAAACTGAATTATACTTGAGAGAGAGAGAGAAAGAGAGAGGTGGAGAACAGGAGAAAGGAGATAGAGAAAGAGTGATGGGAGCGAGAGTGAAAAAGCTGGAAACATGAAATGGAAACTTCAAAGAAAGGCTTACTTGTAATCGATATTGAGAGAGAAAGACAGACAGACAAATGGAGAGAGTGGGAGAAAAATGTGACGAAGGAACCTGGTGAGAGAGATGGAGAGTGATAATGGTGATTTAGTGACGTGTTTGTACAGCAAGCGGATGTTCCAAAATAGAACAGTTTAGTTGGCATGCAGAGAAGAAAAGCATACTGGTACATGTTACCTTACCTGACCCAAGAACTAGTGAGAGTCACTTTGGTTGTATGAATGTGATTGTACTTTAGATGAAGAGGGCAATCCATCCTTCATACAATGCAGATGCTTGGAGTGTTCAGAAGTAGAAAAATTATGGAAAGAAGGATAGATAAATGTAAATTTTTTGGTCAAGGGTAAAAAAAATATCACACCCGTCGGTCTATTCATTTTCATGAGAACCATGTCCAAGTAATCAACTACATGTAGATACTTCACAGATATATTTGACAGCTTTTCATTTGGTTTGTTCTCAAAATCACTTGCAGTGCTGTACGTGCTTCATATCATATCTTACATTATTATTATCCGTATCAGACATCTGAGCTTTGGTTTTACAAAATTGTATTCCCCTCGTCTTGGGTGCAAACCGGGCAAAGAGGGTGATATTCCTTGTATCATCCTCTTTTACAAAAGCCTATGGACTTAACATGTTTTAAAACCAAGCAATATAGCCTTGTATTTTCCCTGGTCTAACATCTTGTAACTTGAATATCAGGTACAGTCATACGCGGCCGAAGCAGTACAGCTGCGCACAAGCAATTATATAAGCGCACATTATTATGCGACGACATTAATTTTGGAATGGATACGTGACGTCACAATATGGCTATCAGCAAGAAGACGTAATGTAGGCTTGCTCTAGATGTATGATGTGGATAATAATAACAATATTGACTGGCTCCTACTTTCGGGAGATACGACATATATCGCCCTCACTACAATAGATCACTATCACCCTCGTCTTCGACTCGGGTAATATGAATTTAGTTCAGAGAATATATGTCATATCCCCCTCAAGGCCAGTCAATATTATATAAGTATCTCATTTATCACTGTTACATTTACATTTCCATTATGATTCGAGTTGGTTTTAATCCCCCTATAAATTTTACCAAGGTGAGCTGAGATTTGATAGAAATGAGAATTTGCTGACGGGGCAGATGAAAATGATGAGGGTAGAAAAGGAATATTGTCCTTTTCAAGTAGATTTACATTCCTACAAAAGGTATTAGCAATGACAACTATATTATCCACAAATAAATGCAGTGCCTCATTCATCCAGATCCACTCCATTGAATATATCAAGATCCATCATATGGAAAGTTTGTTCACCTTTCAATTTTGTTGTTGCTAAATGTGTGGTTTATGCTAGCCTTTGCAGTTCAGACCTCTCATTGGTGTGATTTTGTGTGTACAGTGTAAAGTAACTTTCTCTTTTAATTACAACTACAGGTATGATAGCAATAAATTTTAATTAATAATTGTAAATGCAGTATGGATTTTGATCATTTTATATTCCCCAAATCAGAAGCCTCTAGAAAACTCAAAGTTTTCCAGATCCAGTACTGTGCAACAAGGTCTGAGCAAGGAGTTTAACTCCATGGTCTGAGAAGCCTTCATATATTTTTAAATACACACACAATGAAGAGTGTAGTGTCTGAGATGCATCTCATCTCCTGTGCACTCATGAATATGGATGAGCAATGAGGTCATTCTGGCATGATAGTGGATGGAGTGAGTATCAAATTAGGTCATACACGTGTACTGAGTTTTTTCTGAACTTGGCCTCATTTTGACTTGGCCTCATTTTGTACTGAGGCCGAGGTTGTACAGTATGGTGTGTCTCTGTGTGTGAATAGTAATTTCTCTACAACACATGTGGTTCTTGTGATTCTTGTCCACTTGCTGAGAGCTCTTCCTTTTCAACATTCTATTTATGCAGAGTGCAAAGATACATGTATACAGGGAATTTTTGACAGGCATCAGCCAGGTTTGTGAAATCATATCTGCTTTGTTTAGAATGATCTTGCTTTGTCAAGTCCTTTGTTGATTTCTTTGTGTGAGCATGTACATGGTGAGTGCCTACATGTACATCTACAAGTACATGTACATGTACAATACATGTAATTCACAACACTTTCATCTGGTCATCGTAACTAGTAATCGCTTGTGATAGATGTACAGTGAAACCTGTATATAAAGACCGCTCAAGGGAGATGAGAATAGTGGTCTTCATGAGCCGGTGGTCTTTAAGTCAAGATTCCTTTAACACACATTTCAATGTGAAACACAAGGGAAGCGAAAATTATGGTCTTTATAGACCGGTGGTCTTTCTATACAGGTGGTCGCTAAAGCAGGTTTGACTGTATTAATACTCTTACTACCTCATGACTGTTAAGTACTGTTAATGTTGTTTTTATCTACAGTCTAGATTTGTTTGTTTGCTGAATCATACGTTTTCAAGGCCTATTATGCCACCATCATGACCATATGGTTAAGAAATTATAGATAGCAAAACGGTCAAATATCATGATAATGTGTTTATAAGCAGTGAACATGATGAAATAGGACAAGATCATAATGCAGGATACGTGATACAAACTTTCAGTTTTACATGAAACTGATGGATTACAACACTCCAAACCTTGTAAACATTGTATTCTAAAATAGGAATTCTTTATTTTTCTCCGTACAGATTGTATAATTAAACCTGAGCAGTCTACAGTTTAATCCGAAACCAAGTCATAGAATTGGAAAGAAAAACAGCTTGTCCAAAAAGTCGAGCAGGATCTACAGAACATGATGGCAGAAGTCCAAGTAGAAGAAAAGTCGCCTGACTCCCCGTATGATCCTGAGGATACTATCAATACCACTATCACATCGATTGACACTTCACTGCCAAACGACACCGTGTCGTCCCCCGCGCCTCATAAAAAGTGAGTTACAAATATGTGTTTCAGGATAAGTAGTACACCCTACTCTGAACATGTGGATAAACTACTGGAACTATCCATGCAATGAAAATAATTTACACTTTACACTGAAGATAATGTACACTTTACATTGATTAACATCCTTCACTGAAGATAGATGCAAACATGTTGTGCACTACAAATTTACGTGTTTTTTTTTTTTATGAATGTGGATTATTACTCAAGGTTCTATTTTGATATGCATTAGTTTTTGGTAGAGCACTACAGTTTTTAAAAATTCATTCGTAAGAGGAAATACTGAATTATTATCATTAAAGGGGCCTATACAATTCAAAAATCTGATAAGATTTCCTCCTCTTTGTTGGACTATTATAGATTACTGTGTTGCTTCCAGACCTTCCTTCACAATCAAAAAAAAGGTTACAGTTTGGCTTTAATAATTACAGTAAAAGTTTGATTACTTTGTAGAAATTGAAAAAAAAAAAAAAAGCAGAAAGTAATCTAGCTTTAAATCATTTTTCTGAATCATAATCATTTCTGGAAAAATCAACTGCAAGATTTCCCCACCCTCTACAGAAGCAAATTGAAAATCCATTGTCAACATTACTGATTAATTCATAGGAGCTCTTCTCGGATTTTGTGGAAGAAAAGAGAAATTTCCTCCATTGCATTTTTTTTGTATTTCTTTATTTTTTCCAAATTTTTAAAATGAGATTTCAATAACTGAATTGCTCTTTGCACCTTCATATTTTTTTTTTCTTTTACTATTTCTGTTTAAACAGATCCAGAAAATAAAGTAATCTTTACACTTTCATTGTATTATTAAGTGGTGTTAATTTATGATATTTCTAAAGGTACATTATAACTGTATTATGCCTTCAATGAAGCAGGATATGGTAAAGTGATCGAGACCCACTCCTCACTAGGGAAAACCCCATTTCCTACTATTGCACTTCCCAGAACATGTGATGTACATGTACATTTTCAAGTAATATTGAGGTTTTCCTTTCAAAATGAAAGGAAAGTGAAAGATCTGCTTTTGCATGAACACTGGGATTTGATCTGTAACACTATTCAATTTTGATAATTGTTTTTGTATGCTCAGTAACATATGGTTACAGTATACAAAATTATCAAGTACATGTAGACTTGCTCCTGAACATAATTTACACGTATTGCGTTACAAGTAGTTGTAGCATTTGATACTGTGGCTTGCCTGCCTTGCCCACTCTTTCTGAGTAATATACATGTATACTATTTAGAATTCCTGGATTTCATTTCCATTTCGTTACATGTACATGTACATGTAGTATGACATGCAGGTTTCAGTAGGATTTCCATAATTGTGAAGTACATTTTACATGTAATTGTGCACTAATTTATGAATTTTAGTTTTTCCCTTTTTTCCCAATAAATTTACGATGTATATGTATTTGTTCACCTATCTCTGTACGTCTGTCTGTCTCTCTCTCTCTCTCTCTCTCTCCCTGGTACTCTCTGATACAACCTTAATTTCTCTCTCTATCTCTTTCACTTCATCTCACTGTCTTTTTTAACTGACTTGTATTTCTGTCTGTCTGTCTCTCTCTCTCTGGTACTGTCTTTGATACAACCCTAATTCCTTTCTCTGTCTCTTTCTCTTCATCTCACTGTCTTTTTAACTGACTTGTATTTCTGTCTGTCTGTCTGTCTCTCTCTCTCTCTTTCTCCCTGGTACTCTCTCTAATACAACCCTAATTCCTTTCTCTCTCTCTTTCTCTTCATCTCACTGTCTTTTTTTAACTGACTTCTGTTTCTGTTTGTCTCTCTCTTTTTCACAATCTCTTCATTCCTCTCTCTTTATCCCATTTTCTTCTCATTTCCTCCTGCCCTACAGTGGTGTCACAAATGGAAAGACAAATGGATCCGCAGTAGCTGTGAATGATGTTCATCTTCAGAAAAAATATAAGCCAGGTAGGCATCAATCCATCCACATGTAATACCATTTATCAAAGGGATTATGTTTCTTTTTTTAAATGCCATCAGCATGGGAACATGAAATTCTACAATGTTGACATTTTAAGAATCATAGTAGATTTTGAAATGTCACTTGTGTTGAACTTTTTAAAGTTTTCGAGGGTGGCTCCATTTTTTTTTGGGGGGGGGGGGCGGGAAGGGATGTTTCATTGTGCAATTGTGACTTTGATATTTTTCATTTTAAACTGTTCACGGGAAGGTTTCACACTGTAATTTAGTTTGGGGAAAATTGAGCAATCTACATCAATACTTCTCTTGTCTTTGTGAAGTCTTGATGACTTGTAGCAATTATTTCTTGACAAAAAAATAGTGCAGAGAGATGCAGTCTTAAACTAAAGATGACAGAGTCGTGGTTGGGTAATGTCATTGCAAGAGAAAGTGTCTAGAAGTTCTCCTGCATTGTTGACTGAGTAGTGAATTGATTCAAATTGTCTTAATTCTTGCTAAATATGAAATTCAGGAACATTTTTAAAAGCACTGACAGTGTAAACCCCTCAAAATGAGTTCTAAAAGTCAAGTTTGAGCATTCATATCTTTCTTGTTACTATAGATAGTATCATACTTGAATTTGATATCACTGAAAGCATGTTTATTCCCCTTTACAATGATGCCCCATTTGTACTGATATTTGAAGATGGAATGTGCAGTACACCTCAATACGAGGCCAAGTCAAAAGTGAAATGCTGCAAAATGCAGTGTCATTGTCAAAAGTGAATTTATCATTTGTTTGGAGAATGGATTCTGTTTTTATTGATGTTGAGGTGGTCTTTCATGAAGTGCAATGTTGTTTTCCCCTTTTGTTTGGAAGATGAAGTCTGTTTTAATCAATGAAAACACAAATCAAAAGTAAAAAGTTGCAAAATGCATTGTCATTGTCAAAAGTGAATTCTTCATTTGTTTGGAGAATTGATTTTGTTCTGAATAATGTTGAGGGGGTCATTCATGAAGTGCAATGTTGTTTTTCACCTTCTGTTTGGAAGATGGAATGCGGTTTTATTGAATGATAGTGGGATTATCACTGTTTTTGAGTTTCATACAAACTCAGCACATTTCATAGATCTGCCAAACCAAACTAAAGAAGAAAACATCATTGCCTTCATGAACGATCACCTCATCATCACTCAAAAACACGAATCCATCCTACAAAGAAAGGCGAATTTACTGTTGACAATACATGCATTTTGCAACATTTCACTTTTGATCTGGCCCCATAATGGGGCACCATTGTAAAGGGGAATAAACAGGCATATCAGTGATACTAAATACAGGTATGATGATATAGTAACAAGAGAGATATCAACGCTCAAGCCTAAATTGCAGAACTTTTTTTGAGGGGTTTATTTTGCTCTTCTTTTTTTTTTTTGGGGGGGGGTAGGAAATTTGTTTACAATCTCCTCAATATTTTCTACTCTTTTCAACAAAGGGCAACGTTCTATTGAAGCAATTCAGCATGTTTTATTCGTTGCCCTCCTGGGATAGGTGGTCTTTGATCTAAAATTCATTCTCCTGTAAAACTTTGTTATAAGATGGTAGAAATTATAACATTTTCACTCTGTATACATCCGTACTCTTCATCCTTCCCATTTGTTAGGGAAGACGATTTAGCACGCCCCTTCCACAGATATTTTGTCCAGATACACATATGGAGGAATGTATACATGTACACGTAGGTCACCTTCTCTTGTGTGCACTTTTGTTACACACTTTCTTATGACTGACCTTCGAAGCTATGTAGGTCATTGGAGCAGATAGATGTACACTGAGGAAAAGTATCTTGATCAGTGAATGAAAAAAGTTAACAAACTTTTGAGTGCATAATCTGTTTGATTATCAGAGTGGACAACACATTGAACAAACTTTCAGAGTTGAAGTGGTTTGATTAGGAGAGGTGTAGCAAGATGATGGACAATGTACACAGTATAGTTAATGTAGTTCAGATGAAGTGCAACCTGGGCCCTGTTTCATAAAACTTGTTATCATTAACAACTGCCCCCATTTCTATGACAAATTTGCCCTCAGCAAATCAGATTCAAGGATTTCAGTAGCTTATAACAATTACTGTAACTTGTCATTGATAACAGGTTTCATGAAACAGGGCCCAGGGGATTATTCTTTATCTGAATTGGTATGTCATTCAATGAAGAGTATATTAATAAAAGTGCCTCACTGGGAAAGCTATATTTGGTATTAATCGGAGGGTCGGTGTTAAAAAAAAAAAAAAAAAAAAAAAATCATCAAACAGGCTGGTGCAGCCCCTCCCCCCCAAAAGAAAGAAATATATATGTGTGTACAGGAGCTGACAGCAATTTTTATATGAAAAGCTTAAAAGAGCCCTGGAAAAAAGGAAAAATATACAAATTACTAGCAAGATGCAAGTCTCATTTTTAGTTAAAGGGCAATTTTCATATCTGGATAGGGTTGATTTATTAGCAATTATGTTTGAATTCTGAATAAATTCAAGTCCTTAAAATCAGTATGAAAATCCAATACATGTAGAAAGTCCTGCAGCAGTACATGTAGGCCTAGATATAAATTTACTACATGTACACTACACAATATGTTTTTACAAAGAAAGGAGGTCAATGCTACTGATTAGTGAATAGGAACTGATGAGGTCATTTCTTGTGGTCAAGAATATTAGGCCACTGTCCACTATAGTCTATTCTCAGTAAACAGGTAGTGATGTCCTCTCAGGCCAAGGCCAACCCGGATCTAAAATACATGTAAGCATCCTTTTTAATTGCACTATCAATAGCCTGTTCAGACAACAAAAAGTTATAAGAGATTTGTATTTAGAGAAATGTCATATAAAGAATAATCAAAGGAACATACCATACAGACTGGACCACAACATTGTATAAAGAATCATCTACGGAAATTAGTTTAGGGGAAGTCAGCTGACATTATATGTTTTGTATCGGGGTACATCATGGAAAGGGATGGAGCATACAAAAATTACATCTGATTTGTCACATACACGATAAGCCCCGCGCAGTCATACATGTATGGTCATATACCGTACAACATTCATACTACAAGCGGATGCTGATTCTTTATCAAGTTTTCGTTCAAAACGATGCTCAAACATGCATTTCATTATACGACATTAAGTTATCCAATGTTCAGACTCTAAAAAATAAAATTACGCACTTATTATATAGCTATACAGTTTTCCTATAGCGATACGATGGAGTTAGGTAGTCTAAATGGGGGAAAGATTATTTCGACGCCCCCACTTACACCCCTTTGTACTCGAGTAAAAAACGTGACCCTCAATTGCCCCTTGAAAATGCCTTGTGTTAAACGAGCTGTTTCCTTTTATTCTACCAAAGCTCTTAAAGGGTACCAATCACAAATATTTTGCTCTGTATGTTAGAGGTTCCATGTCGTTATACAATATTCAAAATATGGGCTTCAAATATTACTTCTATAAAGAGATACCTCAAGGTTAATTACACTCTCTATAAGCGTAAAAGCGATAAGGGCTTCCGCGGAACCCAATGTAAATGAAAATTGCAAAATTTAAAAGAAAAATTGCCAATTGTAAACAAAAATAGTGATTATATATTTCACACTGCATTTCCAATTTAGAAACTTTAATGATTAGTCACAGTTAAATCGCTCTTATTCATGAACGGCACAACGTACTGGATTGAAAATAGACTGGAAGTTTTCAGTGATTTTTGCTCTGTCTGCTCATGTATTATGTGTAATTCCTAGCATTCTGGAGCAAAAGATAATGCAAAAACGTCACTAAAAGGAGACACTGTACTGCTATGGGTTAACCAGATTAAAAGTCCAACTTAGAATACAGGCCTGTTACATTTAAGATTGATGTCTGAAGGTAATGTAGGAAACCCAAATTTTCTCCAAGGCCTCTTTTGTGGTTCTTCAGATTTATAAATAACTACCTCCCTACTTCCGATGAACTTGAAGCACCCTGGTACGTGATGGATATTACACATACGGCACAGGTGTTTTATGTGGAAGTTCATCGGTGAAACACATTAAATGCTTCTTATCACCTGCGCCAAATAGGAAATAAATATTTCCTTGGTTAATTATGATTTCTGCATCTGTAGTTCACCCATGGATTTTCTGTAGTTATTGAATTTTATCTAGTAATTCACGTTTTTGTTTGGTTATTTTTGATTTGTGTTTTTTAAATATTACATTGTCTTGTATTTGGGTTTTACAATTACAAGTCATACGTTTATCCAATCTGCAGGGTCCAAAGACTAAGAAAATTCCAAACAATAAACAATGTGGAAAAAAAACAAACACATACATAATGTTTAAAAATGTTTTAAAATGTATTGGAATGGTATTCAACCATAAAGATATGTGGCATTTAATTTTTTTTTTTTTAATCATACATGTATTTACTTGTAGATCTTTTTGTACATGCATGATGAGAACTCAAGAATCGATCTGTCATCAGCTGAGCAAATTTGCTTTTATTGAGTTTTTAGCTCATCCGGCCCGAATGGGCCAGATGAGCTTATGCCGTGGCGAGGCGTCCGTCGTCCGTCGTCCGTCCGTCCGTCCGTCCGTCCTTCGTCTGTCGTCCGTCCACAATTTCAAAATGCTTCTTCTTCGCCATTTCTTACCCGATTTTAATTCCGTTTGCTTTATATGATAGCACTAGGTGGGGGATTCGAAACTTCTACACAGAATTTTGAAACTCATTAAATATGCTAATTTATGCGCATTTCTCAAAAATCACAAAAATTGCTTCTCCTTCCTCATTTATTGACCGATTTCGATTTTTTTTTGTTCCATCTGAAAGACTTTCATGAGGTTCATTGAACTTCTACACAGAATTTTGAAATTTTGTCTACAAAATTAATTATGCTAATTTATGCGATATTTATTCAAAAATCACAAAAATTGCTTCTTCTTCCTCAGTTATTGACCAATTTCGATTTTTTTTTTTCCATCTGAAAGACTTTCATGAGGTTCATTGAACTTCTACTCGGAAATTTGAAATTTTGTCTAGAAAATTATTTATGCTAATTTATGCGAAATTTATTAAAAAGATCACAAAAATGGCTTCTTCTTCCTCATTTATTGACCGATTTTGATTTTTTTTTTGTTCCATTTGAAAGACTTTCATGAGGTTTATTAAACTTCTACTCGGAATTTTAAAATTTTGTCTAGAAAATAATTTATGCTAATTATTTATGCAAATTTATGCAAAATTTATTAAAACATCACAAAAATTGCTTCTTCTTCCTCATTTATTGACTGATTTTGATTTTTTTTCTTCCATCTAAAAGACTTTCATGAAGTTCATTGAACTTCTTCATGGAATTTTGAAATTTTGTCTAGAAAATTATTTATGCTAATTTATGCGAAATTTATTACAAAATCACAAAACTTGCTTCTTAAAATTTACATTCCCCAAAATCTTTTAACTGAAGTCGTGCAACTTGAGTTGTCAATTTCCAGACTTTCATTCATATCTACATGTCACTGTCTCCTTCCAAAACCACATTTAGCCAGATCTGCAATAGGCACTTCATCATCTGTACATGCATGTAACCAATACATGTACATTTCATCGATTCATTACAATGTCTACTGTGTTCAAAGTACAAATTGCATCAATTTCTTTGCTGCATGCCGGATGAGCGCCACATCATTGATGTGCTAGTTGTTCTGAAATATATTGAACTCTTTAATGCATTCTTTCTTGGGTATAACATGCAGGAGGTGGATGAAAGAATTTGTAGTGTTGGATCAGTGGATCTAAAACCTAAATCAACAGACATTCCATGTAGTGGTGTCTTTGAGATTTCTGAATGATTATGGAGTCAAAAGACACATTTCTTGTTAAGGTGTGGAGACCCAGTTTAGCCTGTTCCTGTTGACACCTTTTCTCTGCACCTTGTGCCTTCTTTCTCATACTATTCTAATTCTTTCTTTTTATAGATCTATGAGTTCTTATTTACTTTTAGAAATGCTTCAAGAGGAAATAACGGACTAAAGCAGAGGTGTGGGGAGAGAAAAGAGAAGGTTGAGTTGTAGGAAAGGTGAAAAATAATTTGTGAGTTTTTCCATTCCTTTTATGTCAGTTTGGAAGAACATCGTAGTAGAAAAGTCTCACAAAAAGGATGTTCTTCAAATGCCCTCATATTCGAAATACGATGAGAAATAGCTGAAGTGTTTGGGCCAAACATTCATGCCACATCATGTGTGCAGTCCCATATACCATTTCTGTGTTCAGTGCTTGTGCTTTTCAGCGAGTTTGGATCAATTTCTTTAATTTTCTTATCATTTTGATGATTCCTAACCTTACAGTATAAATCGATTCTTATGTAGACATGATCAACCGTTCCCAATTGTTTTGGAAGGGTTTCTTTCACAATGTAATTGCATGACCAGGGGAGCGTTTCATCAAGCATTTTGTCAGTGATTTTTACCGACAAATTTGCTCTCAGCCAATCAGATGCAAGGATTTCAGTAGCTTATAACAGTTGTCGGATAAAAATCACTGACAAAACGCTTGATGAAACGCTCCCCAGAACTCAACCTTCTCTTTAAGCCCTAGAAAGTTTGAAAGAGAGCCTGAAGAGTTTAGAAGATAGACGTACCACTGAAAAACTAAGAACATAGCAGTGGAAAACTAAGGAGGTACATTTAGCTATAGAAAAATTGACGTAACAAAAATATCTGCCCCAAGCCAGGATGTTTCATCTTCCCCTTTAGCATATCATAGAAAAGCTCCACAAAAGTCAGGAATGAAAAGTTTTTCCCTTATTCCAGGCCCTGTCACATTTCAGGCTTCATGATGGACATAGATGGCCTTTTCACAAAGGCTCCCACATGGTGTTACCGAAAACCTTCAATTGTGAATGATGGACATAGTTTACATTTATGGGGCTCCACCATGTTTAAATCTTTCTTTGTTTTTCTCTCCTCATTTTTATTTTTTTGTAAGGCTAATTGAATGAAATCAACTGATATTCATAAAAGTAATGTTTACACTGTAAAGCTCAAGACCATACACATCTTTAAAGGGCTTTAATGAAAAGTATGTTTGCATAGTTAAGCTCTGTGAGTCTATATTCATGTTCCTTTAAAAATGGCGAGTGGAGGTCTATTCCAAAGATACTAGCGTCCCCCATCCCATGGTAACAATGGTGAACCGCTGATGCGTATTGATCACTCAAAAAAATGAGGCTGAACGCTGGAGTAAGCATCCAACATAACAGATACCCCACGCTATCCTCACCTGACAAATAAAAAAGGTATAGATTCTATTGTGATCTGAGCTTTGAAACTAGATAATAAAACTGCTTTCAGTACATGTACATGTATACTGAGGATGGACTCGCTGTAATGTTTTAAATCAATATTTGTTCAGAGTACGCCTGCCATGGTGTAATAGAGGACTGTTAAGTACAACTTTACACAGAAACTGGAGAAAGTTTTGATCAGAAAGACAAGACAAGACTCTGACATAAATCTAATCAGATATAGTGTATACTCGTATCGGGGTAGTGACTTTGGAGTCTTTTTGATGGTGATTTGGATAGAGTGCTACCAATTTTTGTAGGACATCGGGTGAACAGCCATAAGCTCTGAACTGTGATTGAGGCTTGGAGGCCAAAACACGGCCAACTTTTGCATGCTTCATCTAGGATGACAAGGATGAGGTTCATGCGGCACTTCCGATGATTGTTGTTAGGGGAGATTTGACAGGAATTGTTCCTTTCATTTGCAGTTTCAGGGAAAATTTGAGCAATTTGAGAACTTCATAAAGTGTCCTTCAAAGAACAAATTTCACTGAAGTGAATTAAAGTATAATTTTTGAGAAGAAAAGAAGTTCAGCTACATGCTGTAAAAGGGAAAGATAGAAGTGTAAATTCATCAGTTACAAGTTGTATTGAGAAATATGCAGAAATGGAACGCTTCTTTTGATAGGCTGGGTGAGAAGCACTCAACTTCTTGAAGATAGTGTCAAACTGTGAAACAAACTTGCTGACAGGCTAAAGAGCTGAAGTACATTCTGTGTACTCCTGGAGGATTAAAGCAGAGATGGCTAGGAAAAAGAAAGGGCAGATTTTCCCCCTACCTGAGTGGAAAGTTTGTAAGTTTAGAATTGAGTACAATTTCCTCTTAGCCACTGTTAGGCTAGTCCAAGAATGAGTTATTTCCCTGTATGGTAATGTATGATGGAAATATCAGACAAAAAGAAATGACTCTGAAAAAACATTTTAGTCATATCCAAGCTCTAATAGGGCTCTCCCTTAAAATACAGCCATTAGATAACTCCATGTATAGCCTTTGAATTCACTTGTTATGTATGGGATATGGTCTTAGACTTGCCCTTTGCTTCCTTTTTTTTTTCTTTCGATCCTTTTTGTGACTTCAGAATAATAGGTTATTTTAGTTGGATTACCTTATTACTGAGGGCAGGAGATTTGCTGTAAACAATTCTACATGACGTTTTCAATTCAGTTGTATGTTTGCAGAATAAGAAGCAAATTATTATCAATATCAATATGACACAGTAGATGAAAACAAATAATATATTGACCTCCTTAAATATATCGGGTATTAAAATGTGAACTTTGTCGTTTCTTTTTGATACACATTCGGATCTTTAAAGAATAGTTGCATACAGTGTACAATTGTGCATTGTACTGTACATGTAATGAATTGGGTACATAAAGTATCACTATTTTAAAAATCGATCTAGACAGATGTCAGACATCATTAAAGAATCAAAAGTGAAAGTAAGCTAAACTTGCGCTTTAATTGTCCTAAACAGGCAATTTACTTGTATCATGTCTGAATTTGCATCCCTAGAGTAGAAATTACATGTGCACTGTAGTAGAGCCCTCTTTGCTCTCATCATGTGCAAGTTGCAAAGAGTTGACGAATACACATGTAAATGACGCAATTGTTTTGAATTTGACTTCTGTTTTTAAAGGAGCTATTCGTAATGTGGTACAAATGGTATTCTCCTTGAAAAACATTGTATTATTAATGAATAGTACTTTACCTATTTTTATCCTCCAATCCTAAACATTGACAATTTTTCTCAGGAAAAACTTTCAGGAATTCTACTTCTGGGACAATTACTTTTACAACCATGTCACAATTGTGAAAAGATCCTTTCAAGCTTGACAGTAAAAAAATTCCACTTGATTTTAATAGTATTTCTCTTCTTTTTTCCCCCCCCCTTTTTTTTTTTTCTTCTTTCTTTTACCCATCACAGGTGAACTGGCTCCAGGAGAGGGCCACTGCACAGTTGAAGGTAACGGAGCGGTAAAACTACGGGAATGCGAAGCGGACGTGAACCACCCTCCAAACACGGTCCATGGTCTGTTCCATCAGATCCAGAGGGACTACCCAGCTAACGTTGCCATGGCGATCAAAAGGAATGAAACGTGGCAGAAATGGACATACAGGGAGTACTGGGAGCAGAGCAGGGCTGCAGCAAAGTCATTTCTCAAGGTGAGATCTAGTTTTGTGAACTGGAAAAAAAAATTTCTTGACATTTACTTTCCTTGCAGGACTTCTGGATCATTACAAATTTATTCTAGACATTTTACTTGCCCAAAATCTAAAAATAGAGCTGTTGTTTAGATGTTTACATTGGGTAAGGGCAATAAAAATATGACTGCCCATTGGCATCTTTGGACTGTCTTGGACTGTTAGACAAGTGGGGTTTTAAAATTTTCTGCATTTTTCTCATTTTCCCTCAGTTACAAGGTGAATGCTGAAATTTTTAAACAATATTCATGATTTCAGATTTACAGGGTGGTATAGAAATATTGTTGTTTTTACGAACTGATGAATCCGCGCATGTGCGCAAATGCATGCTTCGGAGAAAATGGTTTTATGAACCATCGAATCGTGTTTGAATGGGCAGTGCTTCCTTATTCCGTATTAATATACATAATAATATACACCATTTAAAAATTAAAGTCATAAGCTTTCTTTTGATGTATATATCGATACATGGAATTATGCAGCGAAAGCAAATTCTGCTATCTAAGAACACCTAAATCTATAAATTCCTTTCACGCCAATTCACGTTTCTGCCCACCGTGCACGAATTCGTCAGTTCGTAAAAACGACGATGATATATAAGATAGTAGTATAGTGGGATGATTATTCACTGGTATAGAGTGAAATTGCACATGCCTATTACATTTGACATACATTCCCACCATAAACACTCATTATTTTTGCAGGTATACCGTACAGTGTATTACCCATCTTAATGTTCCATTAGTTACAGATCTCTGGGCCCCGTATTATAAACAGTTGTGATTGATTCAAGTCGATAGCTATCAATCGCAACTCTGTTCTAAAGAAACAGGAGTTTGTCTGCTTGTGATGGATTGGAGAACTTCAGGGCCCTGTTTCATAAAACTTGTCATCAATGACAAGTTGCAATAACTGTTATAAGCTACTGAAATCCTTGCATCTGATAGGCTGAGGGCAAATTTGTCAATCAGCGAAAAGATACTTGATGAAATGCCCCCCTGATCAATCTGGATCAGTCACAACTCTCTATATAATGGTGGCCTTAGTCATCCTGCATGTATTTTTCAGTCCTGAAATGAATGTTTATTTTTATTTATTTTTTTATTTTTTTTTTTTTTAGCTTGGTCTTGAGAGGTTCCATGGTGTAGGCATAATTGGTTTCAATTCCCCTGAGTGGTTCCTTTCAAGCATGGGAGCAATGTTTGCAGGGTAAGTAGAAATTACTCAAGAAAGCGAATTTCACAAGTGAATGAGAGAGGGACAGACAGACAGACAGACAGACAGTATGCCTATCGAATGCTAATACTAAACTGTGTACATGATTATATATTTTCTGCTTGGTAAGGAGAATTATTGTAGAGTGATTGTTTGCTTTTTTTTAATGTACACAAAATGCCTGTCAAGTGCTAATATATCCCCAAAATGTGGGGACCAAGATTTTAATTTCTGAAGAGAATGTATTGTATGCTGAAAGCCAGAAGGGTGTTGAAGCTATTTTTGGCTCTCATGAATTGATATTTGACAATATCATTCAGGTAATTAGATGTCAGTAGTTGTACAGACGTTTTTGCAAGTGCTACGACAAAGAAGATGACCTCAGAGGAGCATTTCATCAAGTATTTTGTCAGTGATTTTTACCAACAACTGTTATAAGCTACTGAAATCCTTGCATCTGACTGGCTGAGAGCAAATTTGTCAGTAAATATCACTGACAAGACACTTGATGAAACGCGACCCTGAAAGATTCAAGGACAAGTCTAGATCAAGAGTTTAGATGAAAGAAAAGGTTGAGTTTTGGGAAAGGTAAAAAATAATTTGTGAGCTTTCTCATTCCTTTTAAGTCATTTTGGAAGAGCATCATAGTAGAAGTGCCCCCCCCCCCCAAAAAAAAGATTGCTCTCCAAATGCCCTCATATTCAAAATATGACAAAAAATATTCAATTCTTATTCAATTCTTATTTAACTCCTTCTCTTTCTCCCTGAAATGTTTGGGCCAAACATCATGCCACAGGTGTGTACAGTCCCATATACCCATTTTTGTGTGCAGTGCATGTGCTTTTCAGTGAGATTGGGTAAATTTCTTATCATTTTGATGATTCCAATACCTCACAGTTTATGTCAATTCTTATGTTGACATAATCAGCCTTTCCCAATTGCTTTGAGATAGTTTCTTTCACGTTGTAATCGCATGACCAGTACTCAACTTTATTTTTAATGATACAGATATAAGAACAGTAACATCTTTTCTTTTGTGTTTTCAGTGGATTTGGGGTGGGTGTATACACAACAAACTCCCCCGAGGCATGCCAGTACGTGGCCAGTAACTGTAAAGCCAACATTATTGTAGTGGAGAACTCCAAACAACTGCAGAAGATTTTAAAAGTGTGGGACCAGTTGCCCCACCTCAAGGCAGTAGTCCAGTACACCGGTACTCTGGAAGAGAAGAAAGATAATGTTTATGAGGTAAGCATTTTGATATCGTGAACTCCTATTTTTGCATCCAGATGCCTACTCAAAGCAGTATCATTGATGTTTTCCCTATGATCAAGTTTCGTTTGCTATTGATAGCAGTATTTTCCCTCATGATCATGTTATACTTTCTTTGGAAATCACTTTCTTATGACAAGATACATCCCACATGCAAATCATTCGGTGGAGAGTTTTCTTATTCCCGTACCCTGTATGAAGCCTGTGCTTAAAATGGTCATATACTATATAATTATATAGGTATTGCATCACAGTTGTGCTTGTACCACATTACAGTGTAGTGTGGTGTTTCTGTTTGTGTGTGTACAAATCTAACATTTCTGCTTGCAAAAATAATTAATATATGGTAGACCAACCAGTTATGGAAAGGGATCCAAGGTGGTTTGATGAAATTCCTGTATTTATTTGTATTTTTTATTTAATTTGAAGAAACTGTTACATTTAGTATCCACATGTACATTGTAAGGCTTCAGTCTGAGGCAGTCCACTTAAATTTATGTGAGATAAGCATCTCGAGACCAGTCTCGAGATCGGCATCAGTAACCTTGATCTTGTTCTTGATCTCGAAGGTGTTGGTTTTGATCTTGATCTCGGAGCTTCTGTTCTCAGAATTTTCGCTCGAGATCAACATTGTTATTACGTAAATTATCAAACGAAAAAGCTTTTAAAATCATTCACCAATCGGCGAAAACACGACTCAGTGTTGGGTACCTCGAGATCGATCTTGATCTCAAGACCAGTCTCGAGATCGGCATCAGTAACCTCGATCTTGATCTTGATCTCGATCTCAGACATATCTGATCTTGATCTCAGATGTTCTAATCTCGATCTTGAGCTACGGATCTTGATCTTGATCTAGATCTCGGACTGTCTGATCTTGATCTTGATCTTGATCTCGGACCCTAGGGTCTTGGACCCAACACTGATAAGCATACATAAAAAAATCTGGTTGGTTGTAAAACTGGAGATGGTATTTATTGTGAATGATTATGTACACATGCTTCCAGGAAATGACAAAAAAAGATGTCAAACTACTGATGGTAATGGGTGCTTTACCCACTTGAAGATGCATCAGTGGTTATAAAATGGCTTAGTGTTTATGTTGTGTGTTCACTGGAGGTTTTGTTAGAACTCCTGTGAAAGCTGGTATACCCTCAGAATTGAATAACAAATGGTTCTGAACATTTGCAGCTAGCAGTATGAAAAAAAATTAAAAAACTGTAGCAATATACACATGTAGTGACAGTTACTCTTGCGCAAAGGAGCTATCAACGAAGTATACTACAGAGACAAAATTAATGCCCACGTACAATTTGGTGTTCCTAAATATTTATCCATGTCTTCAGACTTTGGTTTTAGGTAGCTGCAGATAAATTCTCATAAAAGTGAAGTAATAAGCAAATAAAATGTTGAGAAAAGGTCCTAGATTCTCTTCATAGTCCAAATTACATTTTTTCCACTTCATTTTTATGTACCTTTGTTGAATTTGTATACAATGCATTTGTAAAATACTGTTTGGGAATATATTCATGTCCCAATGATTATTTAATAATTTACTTAGGTTTACATGGGTGTAGAGGCTTACTGTATACGCCATATATTTCGCGGGGGTTTTATTTTCGCGAATCGTGAGTGGGTCCCGAATTTAACAACACGCCAAAATATTGCCAACATTAGAAGTCGGTTGAATTTGTTGTCTCCTGGTCAGAAATTCACCACTTCGCTTTGCAAAAGTACATCATCACCGCTGTTTGTAGATTTGAGAATTTTCCGACCGCGAATTCAACCACTCGCGAAATAGTCTGGTTAGTCCTATTCGCGAAAATTTATGGCCGCGAAATTTATGGCTTATACAGTATTTGTCTTGTGGCATGTGTGGTTAGTTGCTGTTATACTTCAATGTACATTATGGTCCCTCTAGTGTCTCCCGAGAGCAGATTTGTACATGTTGATGCTAGTGACAACCAAGTGCTACCTCTGGCAATGCATGCCATGTACTAGTACATGTACATTTATCAACAAAATTATTCACACCCTTACCAAGTTTTGAATTTTTTCTTCATTTTTTTTTGTTTGTTTGTGAACTGTTGGTTTGTCCTGGTTTATGTTACTTGAGGATGCGACAAACAATCAAAAGAATAATTACACAAGACAATTTACGAAATTTAATGGTTATATGGGGTATTTTATTCACTTAAAAAAAGAAAAAGGAATTAATGAAAGATGGCTTGTTTAGAAGTATTCATACATCATTGAATAGTTGCAAAACGTGTACAGAATCTAGGAATGTCTGAAACATGTCCATTTTGGAAAAAAAAAAATGGCTCAATGCCATGTATGGACCAGAAAGTGAATACTTAAAAAATGCCAGGAAATGAATATATTAGCATTGCCATCGTTATGCAAATGAGGTAAAACCACAATCATTGTTTACTTACAGCTGAAAAGTAAAAGTATTCAACCAATGCCCGATTTCCACTATTCAACCTTTCATTCTTAAGAAAAACACAAAATAATTCAAAATTGCAAGGGTATGAATAATTTTGTTGTTAAATGTTTCTATAATGAATGTTGTCATACTTTATTAATCATTTGCCTTATACATGATGATGGTTGATATTTGTTTGTGTTTCATAGTGGGAAGAGTTCATGAAGCTTGGATGTTACATGACAGACGAGGAACTTGATAGCATTATGCAGACACAGGCACCCAACCATTGCTGTGCACTCATCTATACATCAGGCACCACTGGCAACCCTAAAGGAGTTATGATCAGCCATGATAACGTGAGTATTCACCTCTCCCCTCTGACCCTTGACCTCTCTCACCCCCTGCCACTACTGCCCCCCCCCCCTCCCTCACCCCACTATAAACCAGTGCTGTGCACTCATCCGTAGATCAAGCACCACTGGCAATAGGCCATTTTCATAATGTATTCAAATTTATACACGTTTGCCTTGTGACAAACTATTACATTCACCTGTAAAAACCTATTCTTTTTCAATAGTCAGAATGTGAATTGCATGTATTAGGCATTGTTACATGTAGGTTGGACAAACATTTTGGCTTGCTCAACCTAGCAGCACTTAATGTATGCAATCTGCATTCTGACTATTGAAATACAATGACTTGTAACAGGCGGATGTAATAGTTTGTTGCTAGGAGTTTGACAAAGAGGTAAGCATTAAATTTGAAGGCATTACGAAAATGGCCTATTCTAGAGGAGTTATGATTAGCTGTGATAATGTTCACTTTTCCCCTCTAACCCTTGACCCCTTGACCCCTCTTTCAAATTTGTACCCTATTCCCTCCCCCCCCCCAAAAAAAACTTCTCGCACCCACGAGTCTGTGCTGTGTACTTGTCTATATACATGTACATGTGCATCCTGCTCCACAGGCAACCATAAAGGAGTTGTGATTATCCATGATAATTTGAGTATTCACCTCTCCCTTCTAACCTTTAACCTCCGTTTCAATAAATGGCAAGTGGGAATGGAAAAAAAGTAGCTGTGCGGTGCAACAGAGGTCCTATGCATACTCACTTATCTGTGTGTTATAGGGAAGCTTGAGTTCTGGGAAAGGTAAAAAATAATTTGTGAGCTTTCTCAATCTTTTTATGTTAGTTTGGAAGATTATCATAGCAGATATGTCCCCTGAAAAGGATTGCTCTTCAAATGCTCTCTCATTCAAAATATGACAAGAAACACCTGAAATGTGCGGGCTGAACATTTGTGTGTAGTCCCACATACACATTTCTGTGTGCAGTGCATGTGACTCTCAGCAGGACTGAGTCGATTTCCTATCATTTTGGTGATTCCAAAACCTTACAGCATACACTAATTCTTGTTTGCTATCTAATCAACCTTTCCCAATTGCTTTGAGACAGTTTCTTTCACAATTCAATCTCATGACCAGAACTCAACTTTATGTTTAAGAGTATTACGCTTCATGAAATACTGCGTCATACATGTATGTGAACGAGCCTCTAATAGTTTCTTTTAATCATTCTTCCATGTTGCATTGCAGTACACTTGGATCTCTCACAGATGTCTCTCTCAAGTGGACATCCCCGTGAGCAGCCATCGGGTAGTCAGTTACCTGCCGCTGAGCCACGTTGCAGCCCAGGTCTTTGATATCTATTTCCCCCTCCACCTTGCAGGCACCACCTACTTTGCCCAACCAGATGCACTCAAGGTGAGAGAAATACTTGTATCAGTGGGGTCGAGATATTACAAGCATAGCTTCCCTTTGTGCTGGAATTGTAATAGTAATGGCTCCTAATATAGCACTCGTATCCACGCTGTAAACAATGATGGCACTCTGACATTATTACCCCAGTTGCAGCCCAGCTGCTAAAGAAACTGTAAACCTGGGTGAAGAGTGGCAAATGTAGCATGATGTCTGGTCAGTACCGGGCTCAAATTCAAACCCTGAACCTCGTGATCGAAAGTCAGGTGAATGGACCACTCACTATACCGTGACATGTTGCTCCCAATTTTGCTCCTGTAACAATTGCTCCTGGCTTTATTACACTGTACACCTAGGTGGAGAGTGGCAAATGTAGAATAATGTCTTGCCAAAGGATGTCAGTACCGGGCTCAAATTCAAACCCTGAACCTTGTGATCGAAAGTCAGGTGAATGGACCACTCACTATACCATGCACTATGAACATGACGGACAAAGAGAGTGGACGGAATAAACATCTCCTTATTCTACCCACCACAAATGCGCTGGTAGACAAATGAACATCCCTTCACTGCTATTATGTAGAATAAATAGATCAGGTGAATATGCATGTGACACCTGTTCTAGATATTTTTACTTAATAGCAGTTAAGGGATGTTCTTTCGACTACCAGAACCAATTTGAAGGGTAGAATGAGGGGTTGTTTATTTTGTCCACTCTCTTTGTCCGTCATGTTCATAGTGATGATATGTTGATCCCACTTTTGCTCCTGTGACAATCGCTCCTGGTTTTATTTCATCAAAGATATAGGGTAAGGATTAGTGCTGCAGTTGGGCTTTAGATTAGGATTAGAGTTGGGATTAGCTTAAAATGGCATTAAACTGGAAAAACCTGAACAGCGCCACCTTACAGTAACTGCTAAATTGAGATTATAATTTGAAAATTAATTGCATTTTATTTTGAATTTTGACTAACAGCTGTTTGGAAAATAGGCACATTTTATATTTCAAACTATTATTTTTGACGTTGCACATGTGGAAAATTGCCTACAGATACATTCTAAGCTTCTACAAACTAGAATGGAGCATGATGGGAAAATTAGAGGCACAGATACTTTTCAAATCCTGTTGAAAGATGGCGCCATTAGGAGCTTCAATTTACTGTCACTTTAAAGTCAGTTAGTCGTCAGTTTCCATGTGCATTGCATCATAATTTGCTGATACCAGATTTTGGTTAAATTACCAATTAATATGTGTGAGGTCTCCCAGGCAGGCAGACAGCGAAACCAGGGAGATAGGCCTGACCATGGGTCTGTCCCATCATAAAATTACTCCAGCTGGGGAGATTTATGATGATGACATTTCCTTTCACTGTACTAGGAGGAGGGCACAATGCATTTACATAAGAACTGCCTGTCATTAAAAGTGAAGTCCACTCTCGGTGACTGGCAAAACACCTGAATGGTCTCAAATTCCCCATGAGAACCCGCTACTATCTGCCTCTAAGTGTTTGGTGTATGGTGATTTTTCTACCAGATATAGTTACTTTTTAAATCTTTTTGATGATTCTTGAACCTTGCAATAAATGAATATTCTTTGTGTACTACATGATCATCCTTTCCAAATAATTTCTAGGTATTTTCTTTTGCAATGCAACACCTTCCCCTGTACTCAACTTGATCTTTAAATCTCTCATTTTTACCTCTGCAGGGCTCGCTCGTTGACACGCTGAAGGAAGTCAGGCCGACGAGTTTCCTTGGCGTTCCGCGTGTCTGGGAGAAGATTCACGAGAAGTTGCGCTCCATTTCGGCTAACGTCACTGGAGTGAAGAAACGCATCAGCACGTGGGCCAAAGACATTGGATACAGGGGCAATGTAGCTATAGCAAACAGGTCAGTCTGCAATACACCCAAAATTATTTTTGAAAAGCACAAATTCTTGTCATTTATGATACACCATGGTTTATATAACACTGCATTTTCGGTGGAGGCCCTTTAATTGATGCAAATTCTTGTTGGTACATGTAGCTGCATATAGTTGTATGACCACTGGAATAATTTCTGTATGATATGTGGTGCACATACACTGTACAGTGTATTCCTTTGGAACTTTGCTATAGTCTCGGATTTTTAGAGATATGATCATGAAATCTTTATGTTATGTTACATTATGACAATATTATCTCTATCTTCTCATCTCTTATTTCACTAGCCCATCTACATGCGTTTTGATACCCTGCATTAGGAAAAATGGCAATGTTTTTAATACATTCTTATTCAATTTATTTGTCAGATAGTTCATGAAGTTATCAAATGATTAAATTACATCCCTCCCTTCCCTGCCGCCATCATCATGCAGATTTTATTATTCATCCTGCTATTCTCAACAAGATATTGCATGTAGTACAACGTTCTAAACCTTTAATAATAAATCTCCATTTATCAATATTATGCTGAAAGCACCCTTTAAGTTGACTACAGAAATGTAAAACTGGGAAATACAGATCTGTGCTTTGAATATGAAAACAAGCTTCTTTTCATAATGCAGTTCACTCATGTACACTGTTCAGAAGTGAATGAATTTCTGTCATAATGTGAAAAATATGATTTTATATGTGCACTTCCACATTGGTAATTTTTTTTCTTTTCTTTTGGGGGGGGGGGTTATTTTTCTCTCATATCCTGTTCCTCATCCTTTTCCTGTTCTGAGCCTGTGTCGGGAAAAAAAAAATACTCATTTTTCATATACTTCTCAAACTTTGGTATCACTCTGCATTTCATGTTACTTTACTCTATATCAAGTTTTTGAATTTTTTTATGATGATTGGAGCTTTCCTCTATTTTTCAATCGTCATATATTGTTCAAAATGTCATTTCCTCTTTTTGCATGGCTGTTACTTTGCTAGAAGTCAGCTTTAATTGTAATACTGTTGTACCCATGTATGTACATGTACATATTACCCTATTTATTTGGTTGTCATTTGTTGCCCTTCATATTACACTGACATTCTATTCTGCAACCTTCCTGATCTCTTCGTAATCGTAAACCTTCTTGAATTTGTAAATTTTTTATATGTAATGAGTAATTTTCTGCTAATGATTGCATCAGGGTTGTTATATCTATATTGGTTATATTCCTGATACATGTATGGCTTTGCCTTTTATTTTATGTTTTGCATTGCTAATTAACATATCCCATGCTCTTTTCATTTTTTCTCTCTCTCTCTCTCTCTCTTCATCCCTTACTCTTACACTTCCTCTCTCCTTCCCTACCTCTCTTTTCTCCATCAATCTTCTCTCCCTCTCCCTTTCTCTATTTCCCCTTTTATTCTCCACCCCCCCCCCCTTCTCCACTCTCTTTTCCCTCTCTCCATATAACTCTCTCATCCTCCTTCCTTCTCTCTATCTCCCAGCATCCCCCATTCCAATATTCATACCTTACATACTTTTTGCCTGCTCTGCCATTACGTCTAATTTTTTAAAAATATATTTTTTATTATTGAATCATCAAAATATCCCAACCCTAGCTCCATTAAGCCCAGACGACCTAACAAAGTGTCAAGGTGAGATCTGCTATATTTTTGTATAACTCTTTTTTTTTTTTTCTCCAGCAAACCAGTTGTCAGCAGTGTTGCTATTCATGCATGTGTGTGTTTAACATTCCATCCTCCATCGCATATTTCATAATCTGTTGCATAAACCATATCGTCACAAGACTGTTGAAGTGTGAAGTGATATCTCGTGACAATAAAGAGGAATGTCCTTAACAATGAATTGTGTAGTTAATATAAAAAATTACATGTTGTGATTTTGTTTTAGTGACAACAGAGTATTAAGCACAGAAATACCAGCTTTGATTGTTATGAAATTTGCAAGCCAAAAAAAAAAAAAAAAAATGCAATCACCTTTGAAAGGGTGTTGATAATTATTCTTTCATTCTTTTCAGTGCTCTGTTTTAATTTAACAATTTTTAGCACTAAACATCTTTACAGTTATGGGAGCAATTCTAGTAGACATTTCACTAAATCTAATATCCCCTTTCTTTCCCCTTGTGTCATTTTACTGTATAAAAACAGAAACCAAGAATGAGTGCAAAAGGAAGCCCTTAATGAAACAATGTGATAGCTTGACAAGGGAAAAGGATAACAAAAAGAGTGAAAGATGCAAATGTGATACTTTCAAGGTACTACGTGTATATGTACATGTATTAAACTTTGGAGGGGGGGGGGCAGGTATGAAAAACTCAATCCAAAGTACCAGGACATATGCGATAACCAATGAAAAACAAACACTAAGTAAAAGTTATATCAAAATGATTATTCGGTCCATGTTCGATGAGTGCGTTTACAAAATGCACCAAAAAATTGATCTTTAGCTAAACCTACCCTTTGTCTAAAAGTACTTTGGCAGCTAAAGACAGATTTATGCTCAATTCACCCACATCCATTTTGTGCTCAGAAATGTTTTAGTTTCTTTGATTATTAAACAAAAAAAAAATTAATGGCACCACATGACATGGTTGAGGGCCCTGTCTTATAAAGAGTTGAGATTGATTCTTGATATTAATCGCATCTCCTGTCTCTTTGGTACAGAGCTGCGATTAATATCATTTGCAAATTATTTGCAAGCAATCGCAACTCGTTATATAAAGATAGGGCCCAGATCTGCATAAGATTATTAGAATTTGAGGGATATAGACAAGGAAATATGGCCCAGATCTACATGTACATAAGATTATTAGAATTTGAGGGATATAGACGAGGAAATATTGAGTTTAATTCCATTCATTCTGATCGGAAGTTTTAGTTTGGCTTGTTTTCAATTTGGCAGATGTATTTTTTAATTTTCCCTGCATGTGTTTAACCCTTTCAAGACAATTGACCACATTTTTGTAGTTTGCTTCAATATCTTTTGATTCAGAGCTCTAAAAAATATACCAGATGCACGAGCAGAACAAGCAAAAATTTCTGCATACATTGTGTCTATTTTTGTTGCATGACCATATTGCGTCTGATGCCAGGAATTTTAAAAAGGAGAATAAGCTCCAAAATTCTTCGATTGGCAACATATTAAGAGGTTCAGAATCACTGTTTTTTATCAAATTTGGCAATTTTTTCCAATTTCGACAAAGTTTGTAACCACGTATAGTTTTTTCGAAGACATTACATTTTATTAGAACCATGTAGCACTAAAAGAAAAATATTATTGTTGCCAATTTGAAGAACAAAATGTGATCAATTTAGCCCTTGAATAATTCTTGTCCTGAAAGGGTTAAATAAAGTGGTACATTTGTGTGCAGACAAAATATAGATGTACAGGTGTAGTTCTAAATATACTTGGTCAGTGTGCTGTTGAATAGATTGTGGCTTGCATGTGACCAATGATTCATTTGTTTGATGTGGGTGAATCTGTAGTTTCTGTACTTTCGATTTCAGACATTTTTTTTGTTCTGAAACTCACTTGTTGATATTTTCATTTTCGTTTTGATCAACTTTGTCCAAAAGTAACAGTGGAGTGTGAATAATTTTAGCTTAAAGGGGGTACCCAATGCTGAAACAATGTTAGTTCATTTAAAAGATCATGATTTTATTAGCAGAAAATCATCTGCCTTAAGTTTTTTAAAAATTCGTGTTGCCAGAAAAATCCCCGAAATATGGTAAGACTTCAGGATATTTTGGCCCCTCAGCTGTGTCCCAATTTCAGCTAGGTAACCACAATGACGTCAAAGTGGTTACCCAGGTTCGCGTATTGCAGATGTGTTGCGCGCTAGACTGTACAAAATGCATTACACCTTGCGCGCATTTTGCTATAATTGCGCGACAAGGTAACCACTTTGACGTCATTGTGGTTACCTAGCTGAAATTGGGACACAGCTGAGGGGCCAAAATATCCTGAAATCTTACCATATTTCGGGGATTTTCTGGCAACACGAATTAAAAAAAAATTTAAGGCAGATGATTTTCTTCTAATAAAATCATGATCTTTTAAATGAACTAACATTGTTTCAGCATTGGGTAACCCCTTTAAGCATGTCATCTATAGTGTATACAAAGACAAAATTCTGTTGTATTCAATATTGTTTGGTTGTGTCTTCACTTGCAAAATTTTGTGAGAACTGGGTCAATCGCCGTTGTGTTTTGTGAAACTGTATAAGATATGGTTATTTAGGTATATTTGTGTTTGTTTTATTTTATATGTATAAGTGCATGCTCTTAAATATTTGTGTGGTAATCATTTCATGTAGTTTGTGGTTTCAGAAACTGTAAGGACTTAAAGGTAACAGATAGTTTTGGGAAGCCCTCACAAACTTTTCGTGAGATTTCTTTGATTTTATTTAATAAATAGCAGGGTACTAACATGACTAAGATGCTGTGAAGTTTTTTCCTCCTCAAGTGAAATATTTATTGAATGAGAGGTGAAAAGAATAAAAATGCCTGGCCCAAAAAAGAGGGGATGTAAATTCGAACAACGGCCACACACAATACTCACGTGAGGATTGCTGTGTGTTATAGAATACGCTACACATAGTGCGAAGCGCTGGGTTTATTGTGTGGGGAACCTTCGGGTGGATAAGGTCTTAGCGTGAGGCAGTGAAAAGCCGTTACCAAGCGTTTCTTACAGATATTTACACTAAAATTTGTTCGAAATCGTGAATGGAATGTTAAATAATCTCGTACACATGTCTTATGATAAAAGGAGAATAGTATGTGACTATGTCAGATAAGTTTCTTGCCAGTATGATTTTTGCTACCGAGACTGTCTATGAGCTTTAATATACGATACTGTTGAACATTTTCTATGGCTTTGGCAAAAAAAAATCGGTCCAAAAGAAAAGAAGAATGTCACTGAGTCCATATAGCTTTTGACCAAAGACCAACATTGGGAATGAAAACTAGTGGCTATTCAATTTTATTTTGTTTTATTTTTCCCTTCAATAAATATTAGATATTTATGTAATTGCTTGTCAATCAAATGCTAATCAAAGAGTACAGTGCATGCGTGAATGTTTCTCCCTAGATATGCATATTTAAACACACATCTGGACCCTGTTTCACAAGATACAATAATTGTTATAAGCTACTTAAATCCTTGAATCTGATTGGCTGAGAGCAAATTTGTCATAAAAATGAGGAAGTTGTTATTGATAACAAGTTTTATGAAACAGGGCCCAGATGAATGTACTCATGGAGAGTGTAGACTGAAATATTGGTTATAATACATGATAAATGTATTTGTTATTTGGATGCATCAAAATACCATTCAATAGCACATACATGTATGAACAAGTGCAGTAATATCATTTACAATTTTATGTTCATGTTTTGACCTAACAAATTTCCTTTCATCATGTTACAGGCAATCGTTACCTTGGGGATGGACTGTTGCTAATATGATGGTCTTCAGAAAGGTAAGAGATTTATTTCTAAGTGCTCATTTCTCTCCCTTTTTTGGGGGGGGGGGGGGAGGGGGGGGGGGTTAGATTTTGGCACGGTTTAATTTCACATCGATCCATTCTTTTGTGAAAATGTTTAGAAATGATATTAAAAGGTTCTGGTAATGTGCTTTCATGCAGGGGAAGCATTTTATGACATATGAGGAAATTGTTCTAGTGTTTTAAAGGAATGTGCATAGATCAGAGGAACCAAACTTGATTACAAAGTACACTAAAGCCCTGCTCACACGAGGTGGTACTTCAGTTGCTTCAGTACCTGCGCAAACCGAGCCTTTGAAGGCAATCACCCCATATGCCAGTTATTAAAAGTATTGTTTACACTGTTTCTTTTACAATCTTTCTTGACTCGCAAAAGGTCGTACAAGTCACTGCCGATGGTCCTAACATCAGCAAATGATGCCTCGTGTGAACCATGCTTTAAAGATAAAAGAACATGCATGAGTCATGCAGTCACCATGCACATGTAGATACAGTGTAAAGAAATAGTGGGGGGGGGGGGGGTGGTTCTAAAGGAAAGCCCCAAGAATATTTTATGCAGATGACATCCTTTTCCCATGTTACCAAAAACAAACTCCTGACAGTACTGATGATACGCACGTCCCATTGTCATTGTCACTACTTTATCTGGTGATGAACAATGGAGTATATTTGTCTATACAGTGCATGTAGATCCTGTCTCTGTGTGGTAAACAATTTCCAGTAATTGTTTGTTGACTTTCACACTGACCTTCACAAACTTTATAATGTCACATGACATTATGGAAGGAACTGCATGATCGACCACACGTACCCATGTCTACCTCTGCACTCTTTGGATAAAACTTGAAAATTTTCTGTTGTCTTGGGAAATCATTTGATCCCTTTGTACAAGTTCTTTAACCTCTGACCACTCATCAAGTCATTGCCTTCAGTACTGATGAACTCTTACATTGATTCTGTATATGGCGTATTGAAGGAAAACCGCAGGGTTGGTCACCGTGATGTATTTTTAGTGCATCTACATGTATATTTAGTCAAAAGGCCATGGTGATCTGTAGTTTTCAAGGATTGTATTGTTCCGGTTATTTCCAAGCTAATTAACCTTCGAAAAGCCAGGCAGTTGTAATTAACCTTGAAAGAAGTCTCCAATTGCAATATTGTAAAACTATCAACTACGGTTAATCCAAATAGCAGATTACATTGGAAATGCATGAAGTTGCTACCAACAACAATTTGTTTGTCTGATAAGTATATTCAATTTATTCATGATACATGTAGTATGGTAATACATATATCTCTGATTGAAAATGACACAGAAGAGGTAATTGAAACTTGCAGATTTAAGAACTATAAAACAGAATGTCACTTATACCTTTTAGATGTACAGCCTTATTTTCTGAAAAACTTATGGACCAAAGTCACCAAAGAATCTACATGGGCATAATCGGATAGCGTGATAATTCCACAAGGAGGGGAAAAGGGGAAGGGTAGTTCCCTCCTCCCTCCTCCCCCCCCCCCCCGAAAAAAAAAAATACAAAGAAAACTGGACACGTGTGACTCCTCAAGAACACAGGTGTCTCAGATTGAATACTTTAAGGTGCCATGTTCTTCTCTAAGCTGTACAAATGTATGTATATTTTTTTAATAATATATAATTCCAGTGACCTTCAACAATTTTGTTATGGACCTGGGATAGCACATTCACCTGTCTAGATAGTCAAGTATCAGTTGATGTACTTTTGGAGATATTTGATGATCATGAGAAGATACTGTTTATCGCAATATGAGATGTGCCTGGAAGAAGTTTCATGATTCATTGTTGTTATTGAAAAATTACCCCGGATATTTGCAGATAAATCTTTTGCTCAACATATCCTCCGTCAAAATACATGTACATGTAGGTGAAAAAAGGGGGAATTTTCATGCTTTTATTGTGGATAAGGACCCAGCTTTCCAAGTCCCCCAGGGAGAACCGTATTGATACTGCTGAGGCTACCCTGGGTTATCAAGACCATAATATTATTACTGATTCACGAATGTGAAATACAAGAGCTACAGGTATAATGTATCTAGACTAAACACTCTTGTTTGCTTCAACATGGGGTTGATGACTGGTCAAACAAAATGCAGGCTTATCAAACTAATTGTCTAGACACTAAGTAAATTCTTCAATGTGACTCAAAAGTAAAGACATTGTTAGCTTTTCTTTTTGGGGGCTATCTTAGTATCTTATTTTCTTTTTATTCCTTGTGGAAGAAGATTGTAGTAGCAATGTCATATGAAAAGCACTGCTCTGGAAATTATATTCCAAATATGACTACAAAATACAAATAGTTTCCAACTGAGGATCAAATTTTGATACCACATGTTCGTCTAGTCCTACAATATATGTACCCATGTCTTTGTTCAGTGTATTTCATTGTTTATGATTTCAAGCAAGATTTAGTCAAATTCTTCTAATTTAGATCATTCCAAAACTTCTGATATATATGTAGGTGTAGCTGTTTTGATATATACAATAACCCTTTCAGGACAGGAAATATTTCAGGGCTGAATTGATCACATTTTGTTCTTCAAATTGGCAACAATAATATCATTCTTCTAGTGCTACATGGTTCTAATAAAGTGACTTGTCTTTGAAAACAATATACATGGTTAGGAATTTTGTTGAAAAGTTGAAACAATTGCCTATTTTGATAAAAAACAAAGATTTTGAGCCTCTCAATGTGTTGCCAATTTAAGGATTTTAAAGCTTATTCTTGTTTTTAAAATTCCTGGCATCAAATGCAATATGGTCATGCAACAAAAATGGACATACTGCATGCATAATTTTTTTGTCTTTCATCTCATGCATCCGGTATATTTCCTGAATCAAAAGTTATTGCGCCAAACCACAAAATGTGGTCAATTATCTGGAAATGGATAATTGAGAATAAAGTGTATTAGACAGTGTCCTTCACAATGCATTTGTGTAACTGTTGCTTAACTTCATCTGTAAGACCTCCTTGAATGTTCTTTTGTGTTTCTTTGTTGACTGCAAAGGTCGCAAGACAGTCATTGAGTCAAAAGTCGAGTATTCTCTGGGCTCAGATTGTCAATCTTAGTTATCTCTTATAGACTTATATTTATTAAATACATGTACATTGTTGGTTATCTCCGTCAATCTCTCTTTGACCCAGTAGACAGCTGAACCCAGTCTTTCAGGATAGTCTTGAGTTCGAGTACTAGTAAGAATCAAAATTCTTACACTATCCAACAGAATTTTCGTGAAATAGTAAGTGTCATTTGGCACTAGGAATTTTAGAATCTGGAGATAAAATCTATGAAAATTAGGAGCACATTTACAAAACTCTTACAACTTTCAGTTTTTCTTCAGAAGTTTGCTTGTAAAAAAATATAACTGTAATTTCAGTGTCATTAATGCAGATACATCAGTGCAAAGTTTTGTTGTTACAGCTTGTATGATATAGTATTATAGAAATGTCAGTGTTCAAAATTTGGTAAGGAAAAGCTGTTTTATATAGCCTTTAATGACCCCTGTCATTGATAGGTACATGTAAGTTGCTTTTGTATCATAAACATAAAAACCTGATGATATTATACAGGCTTCTAGGCAAGAATCTGTTTGCCCTTGGTCCAAATTGAGGGAAATGTTCCTTGCGGCATGCCAGGGATATGGTTCTGAGGACCAAAGCAATTTTTCCAGTTGAAATTATGCATTGCCATATTTCTTACCTTTGTTGGTGCCCTTGTCTGGGAGAAACGAACCTTGGTTGTTGTTTTTTTAATTCCCCACACTTGGTGTCCACACCAATGGTGTTATGCCATGATGAAAACCCTGATAGTACATACATGTAGGGAATAGAAAACTAGATATATTGCACAATATAAATGTGTCATTTTATTATCATCAACGTTATCATTTTTGTTATGTCGTGTTTGTTTTTAGGTTCGACTGGCCCTAGGACTCGACAAATGCATGTACAATTTCTCAGCAGGAGCACCGCTGTCCATGGAAACACTTGAGTATTTCCTCAGTATTAATATCCCTGTCTACGACATCTACGGCATGAGTGAAAGCACAGGTATGTTGGATCCCCAAGGCGGTTTTTCCTCCGTTGTCTTAACCCATAGTAGTTCAGAGTTTTCTTAAGGTCTTAATATCATCTTCTCCTCCTGAAGTTGCTACCAATTATTTGTATTATTTCCACTCCCACATATTTAAAAGAATAATAATGTGTATGAACCAAAGTGAATGAAAATTACTAGATTCAACAAACAGATTGCCAACTTGTAAATGAAAGCAGTCATTATGAATATTACACAGCATGCCAAATTCGAGACTTCAATGAGTTTTTACATTTAGATGGTTCTTATTCAAGAAAAGCGCAGGATACTGCACTATAAATGGACTCAAACTTTTCTGCTCATGGTTGTTGTGTATTATATCCCTCATTGTAAGATTGTTGCGTTAGGAGTGTACACAACAAGAAAATGAATAGTTTAACCGGAAAAGCCGTTTCTTGCCGTCTGGTTTGTTTTTCCTGCTGACATCATCGAATAGTTCATTTTTTCCCCATCACCAGAGGGAAATAATGAACTATTCGATGACATCAGCGGGAAAAAATGAACTATTCATTTTTCCGGCTCCCCCCCCCCCCCCCCCCCATAAGCAACTGCTCAGCCTGAGTGCGTACTACATTGTGACGACATTCATTTGCGCGTATCTATTGTTTTAGGCATGCATAATGATGTCATCATTATGCGTTTGATATCCATGCAAATTCACCCCTTGTTCAAACTGTTTGTATACGTGTGTGGTCGGTCCATCGTACCCTACAGTGCAGATGATCAAGTAGATGAGTAGAATTAAGCTTTTGTTCAAGATGACAGATATAAAACAAATATACAATGACTCATTCTTGGAACAAGCTAAAACTATTCGCACTCAAGAACACCAAATAGTACAATTTGGTGTTCCTTCGATGCGAATAGTTTTAGCCAGATCCTCGAGTGCCATTGTACATTTGTATAATACATAGCATTCCGGATCAAAAGATAGTCCTAAAGATTTCTCTAAAAGGAGACACCCTGAAGTGCTGGATGTATAATTACATCAACATGTGGCAGCCTTTAGCTTCTTTCCTATGACAATGAAGAAGAAGCACTGAAAGTTTGAGGATGACAAAGCTATTAAAGTAATTATTAAATGGTCCATAAAAACAGATCGGAGAGATGTCTTGCTTGTAATGTATTTTCATTTGTACAGTTTGATAATGATTTTGAATTCTGTTGATTCAAGGATTTCATATAAAGAAGACTGTAAAAAATTTGCATTTTTTTTCATGACGATGAAACGTGTCAGTGACGAACTCTAATCAACATTATGTCTCTGTGTACCTCCCTCAGGTCCTCACAGTTTCTGCTTACCAGGTAAATTCAGGATCGGTAGCTCAGGGACGACGTTCCCCGGCTCCAAGACCAAGATCTCGGATCCAGACAGTGACGGCAATGGTGAGGTAAGGTCACAACCCTTGCTCTTCTGAAAAGCAGAGGTGTGGAGGTGTTTTAATTGAATGGTTTGAGCACACACTTGACAGTCAGAGAGGGAGCTTGAAATAGCTCGGTACAGTAAGGGTTAAGACATTAGTTTACATTCACCACTGAGAAATGGGACCTTGGCCCTTTTTAATAAAATTTGTTATCAATATTACAACTTACAATAATCGTTATAAACTACTGAAATCCTTGAATCTGATTGGCTGAGAGCAAATTTGTTATAGAAATGGGGCAGTTGTTATTGATAGCAAGTTTTCTAAAAAAGGGCCTGGTAGAGTGATAGCATTTGCCATACGCTCTCACAGTGACCATATGGTAGGAATACTCCCCAGGGAATGAAGATAGCGTATCAAATGTATGAATGTAATGAATGAAATGAAATGAATTCATAATTTCGTATCAAGTGCTGTATACATGTATAAAATCCAGATTTATTATTATTATTGAAAAAATGTTATGGTGACCAGTCATAATTTTTGAGCTGTGACTAATAACTTTTTTTGGAAAAAAACGTTGATTACAGATTACAACGCTACCGCCTTTTAACAGAAATTGCTTATATGTGTGTGTATGTCTGTTAGGTGTGCTTCTACGGCCGTCACATCTTCATGGGTTATCTCAACATGCAAGAGAAGACCGATGAGGCAATTGATGAGGAAGGATGGCTCCACTCAGGAGATTTGGGTTACGTGGATGAGGACGGATTCCTCTTTATCACGGGCAGAATTAAAGGTAAGCATCAGCATCGTTTCAAATAGGGGTAGGCCCTTCACATTGCCTGCTTGACTTTTCATTTTGTTTTTTTATTTGTTATATAATCCCCTTCACTTGAACTTTGTATTGTATTTACTGTATTGTTACAATACTACATTGTAATATGCATATGTTCATTGCTTGTATTCATTCTACAAATTTTTAAATGTTACTGTATTATAATTATGCATTTGTATAGTACTAATTTTTAATTGGAATTGAAAATAAATGATATTTCATACCTTCATTCCTATCACCCTAGTCACAGTGATTAGACCAACATCAACCAAACAAAAAACAAGAAACGATAAACCAAACCAAAATATTATGTTACCCGTAATTGCCAAGAATCGTTGGGTTTGGAGTCGGTTTGGCGGTGTGACTAAGATGTGACTGAGAAGTAAAGCAGGGCTCCACTTGAACTTCTTTCCTGGGAGCCCGGAGCAAAGTATGGGGGGTCCTGTGTTACATTTTAAATATTTTGCAGGTCGAGAGTACAATTTAGGGGGTGTGTCTACACTTGACCCCTATTACTGTTGAACATGAAGATAATTTCAATATGAGAAGACTAATCATGTTATTGTATGCTGCAATTAGTGATTTTTTCCTCCAAATTTCATGTTATTCAAAATATTTCTGTCCAATTGATGAAAAATATTTTACAAAGAGATGTACAGTGTACACCCCCATCTTCCAAGTAATTTTGTCTACATTATGTGGACATAGCAATTTAACCTTGTTTTTTTTAGTCACATGACTATTAATTTGTTTTCCTGATGTTATGCCACAAGCTAGTGAAGGCCACAACGTAAAAATAAACAATAACCTAAAGCAAAGCAGCATCAGTTTCAACATCCTGTTCACAGTTTGTGTGTGTGTGTGTTTGACCTGTGACAGGCCTTGCTTTGGAGGGGTGTGTCCTGGTTAACGAAGATGTTTTTATTTTTCCAGCAACTTATATTTGTGTACACTCAGATTAACAGCAATTTAGATTTCATTTCCCATTTCTTGGGAAACTGAAGCTGGAGTGTATTTGAATTTCCCTGTTTATTTAACACATTTTACCAAAAAATAATGAGTTGTAAGTATATATAGCAAATATTTTCGACTTCAAAGGTGTTCTTTATGAAATTCAAAATTCTTCTTCTTTTATAGTAAGAAGAAGTACTTTGTAAATGTGTAAATCTACTTTAGAATATTGGTAAAACATTTCAGCAAGTTCAAACAAAAATAAATCAACGTAAAAAGGATTTTCCTCTTTGTTACTCCATGTTTTCTTTCTCTGATTGTCTGTGTTAATTGAACAATTTTTTCTCCTTCTTCTTTTAATGATAAATACTTTAATCTGATACTCATTTCATTTTATACAATAAGACAAAGACATTCAGTTTAGTGTGTTTGAAGTGTTGGAAGGGAGAACAGTTGAGTAACAAGTTGAATAACAAGTCGAGGATCAGTCAGAAAAAAAGAAAGAAAAATAAATCACTTCACCTTCAGTAGTAAATAATCGTACCAGCCAGTGCTATCATTGATTCAATACTCAGAGAATTCATCTTTGTCCCTAGTACTGATAAGCTACCGATACGTAAATCTGCATGCCAAACAAATTTTAAGGAGACATCTGGTCTTGACCAAACCAGAATATTCTTGTGGAAGAATGTTCGGGGGTTAGAAAATTGAGGTCATTAAATTTAGAAGAGGAGGCAGTGGTTAGAAATATGGTATTGAGACCAGGAGATTAAATATTAAAAAAAAACAAAACAAGTTATTGCTCTGTTCCTCCATTAAATTGCCCCTTGGATGAGACTTTAAGCTGAAAAGGTTTTTTGAGAAAAGTGATCAAAGTTAAGGAAGGAATAGTTATAAATTATACACATAAAAAGAGAGTGATATGGCTTTTTTTGAACTGTCTACAGATCTGTAGTGTACACTAAATAAGCTAGATAAAGTGGAACAAAAAAAACAAAAACAAAAATTCTGCAAGGAAATAACACTTTTACAGTATAAAGTCAATTAGCAATTTTTTTTTAGAGGGCTCCCTGAAGAAAAAACAGGTATCTTTACACTGGTAATGGAAAAATTCATGTTGATATCAAAGTTAATTTACATAGCTCCTTCAATACTCAATATCAAATTCTTCTGTTATATCATCGTCATTGACTATGGTTTGCCTTGGATGTCATTGCTTAACCATTTAAGTGATAACTTGTTTGCAATTGAGCTTAGAACGCTAATCCTCTTTTGAGGAAAAATAGCCCTTCTTGTCCCTCTCAAGGGTAAAATCTTTTTACAATAATCTGACATTTGCTCTGGTGACATTTTGCTCTTGGCTCTATTTTGTCAGTGGTATAGGGTTAGAGTCAGGGTTGCGATTGGGTTTTAGGTTAAGAGTAGGGTTAGGGTTAGGTAGAGTGTTTGGTCCGGAGTTGAGCTTAGGGCTCTGATCACTGAGCAATTGTCACAGGAGCATGTGTTGTACAACCCTTTTCCCTAGTAATCACAGAATAGATTTTAAACTTACATGTACATTACATATTGTTTGTTTGAAATTGAATGAAAATGTGAACGTTGGAAGTCGTTCTTTGGTCTGCATGTACATGTAGGTTATGGTTCAAAGACATGGTGGGGTGGGGTTTTTTTTATCAAGTAACGTTCATGCAACTACTATGATTCAAGATGATTTTCTTTTTAATTGTATTCTCCAATATCTTGTGTAATGGATAACATGGGAATAAGATCATCAAAATTGATATTTTTATGTTATCGTTGGTGCCATTGTTTTTCTTGTCATCGTTGTCATTGTCATTGTCATTGTCACTGTCATTGACGTTGTCATTGTTGTTTCTCTTTCAGAATTGATCATCACAGCAGGAGGGGAGAACATCCCTCCCATCCCAATCGAAGACACCTTGAAGAAAGAATGCCCTCTCATCAGTAATTGTATGCTGATAGGTGACAAGAGAAAATTCCTATCAATGCTTGTAACACTCAAGGTAAGAACTAGTTTGACAAAAGGGTCCTTTCCCTTCTACCCCCCTCCCCCCACTTTTCACTATCCCTCCCTTCCCAATCGAAGACACCTTGAAGAAAGAGTGCCCCCTCATCTGTAATTGTATGCCATTGGGCCACAAAAGAAAGCTCTCAATGCTCGTAACTCTCAAGGTAAGAATTAGTGTCACAACACAGCATCCATTGCCCTCTGCCCCACCCCTCTCCCTTAAGGTACCTCCCACCTCAACTGAAGACATTGACATTGTCAAGTGCCCTCCCCTTCTCTCCCTCCCCCCATCAGTAATTTTGCTAATAGGAGACAAGAAAGTTCTTCTTGGTGCTTGTACATGTAACACTCTAGGTACATGTAGGTTCCATGACATTTACTCCTGCGACACTTGCTCCGGTCTAACTTTGCCATGTTAATCCTAAACCTAAACCTAACCCTAACCCTAACCCTAACCCTAACCCTAATTTTCACATTGTCCTGAACAAAAAAAACAAATCATGACCTTGACCTTAACCTTTGACCTTTTGAGATATAGACGGGCGGAGCAAATGTGGCAGGAGCAAATGTGGCAGGAGCAAATGTCGTGTCATCTATAGGTAAGCAGGGCTCCACACTAACTTCCCTCTCAATATTCATTAGAGCAGAGTAACATATGTCTGTAAGGAGTAGTCAAAGTCAGTATTAACCCTTTCATGACAGGAATTATTTAAGGGGTAAATTGATCACATTTTGTTCTTCAAATTGGCAACAATAATATTTTCCTTTTAGTGCTACATGGTTCTAAAAAAATGTAATGTCTTTGAAAACAATATGCATCATTAGAAACTTAGTCGAAAGTTGAAAAAAATTGCCAATTTTGATAAAAACAGTGATTTGGAACCTCTCAATGTGTTGCCAATTTAAGGATTTTCAAGCTTATTCTCCTTTTTAAAATTCCTGGCATCAAACACAATTTGGTCATGCAACAAAAATGGAAACAATGTGTGTAGAAATTTATGCTCTTTCTACTCATGCATCTGGTATATTTTTTAGAGCTCTGAATCAAAAGTTATTGAGCCAAACCACAAAATGTGGTCAATTGTCTTAAAAGGGTTAAAGTCAGTATTAAAATACATGTACATATATATATATATATATATATATATATATATATATATACATGTATATATATATATATCTCTCTCTCTAAAAGGGCAGAAAAAAGGAGTGAGGATGGGTCTGGCCCTTACCTTTTTGTGGATAATTTGTCCACATGTGTAGGTTTTTTTTTTAATTTTCAGCTATAAAAGTTATGGAAATCTTTGATCACCAGAATTATGTACATTGAACAAAAAGATTACGATTTTTCTTACAATAGTGAATATAGAGTGGGCTTCTTATCTTTTCATGATACTAAAAGCAAATATATTATAGCACTGAAATTTCTTAGGCAAGGTTTGTTCTGTTTATGTGCTAAATGCACATTGTTTGGGTTCTTCTGCTCCCCCTCCTTAGCTACATGTATTATGATAAATACAACATTTTGACAAACATCTTTGACAGACCTTGATTATGATAAATGCTTGACTTTATGATAACTTAAAGTGAACAATAAGATAGGATCAAGCTATTTATGATAATGCCCACTGGCAATTCAGTGTTTTGATGGCCAGGATATTTATTTTTAACCTTTAACCTTTGACCTGATCACCTCATGAACAGGTGGTGATAGACGAGCAGACGGGTGAGGCGACGGAGGAGTTGAACCGGGAAGCCCTTCAGATTCTCTCTAGCCTGGGTAGCCAAGTCAAGACGGTCAGTGAAGCTAAGAAGGATGACGTTGTCAAGAAGGAGATCCAGAGAGCCGTCAGCGAGTACAACAAGTCAGCAACATCCAGGGCACAGTGCATACAGAAGTGGTACATCCTAGACAAGGACTTCACTGTAGCAGGCGCAGAACTTGGTAAGGGACTTTGCTTTCACCTTTTATTCCATCTTTTTTTTACTCTTAAAGTGTTAGGAGCAAACTGGTTACAACTTCAGAAATTATATTGAACTCGGGGGGTCTAACTCTTGTCTCATGCTCTTTAAAATTTGAATTCTTTTCCTTTTGCTGAAATGATGAGAGTGATTGCATAGAAGGTTTAACTCATCTAATTTTTGAAAGGGATGATCAGTTTCAATGAAATCCACATGTGCATTACATATTTGATGTCCTCAGATATATGTGCTCACTGGGGGAAAAAGAGGCACACTCATTTAAATTTTGTCCTCCTTTTCATCTTCTCTTTTGCCCATTTCTCTATTGTATTGCTTCTCCTGAATCTCAAACTCCTTCCACCTGCCTTCTCTGACTCATTTTCCTCCAAGATAGAAAGAAAAAGCTGGCTATGAGCCTCTGTGACCAATTGATTAAGATTTTTATTGGGAATCTTTTATATTATGCCTGGTGACTGGTCAGAACACAGGATATATTTACCACCCCTTTTTATTTTTATACTATTTAGGCCCCACTCTAAAACTGAAAAGACCAGTTGTCAACAAGATGTACAAAGCAGAGATTGACGGACTCTACGAAGATGCCGCGACCCCGAAAGATTAACCCACACTTTCGTAATAACCTGTTGCTATGGTGATTACCTGTACATAACCTTGCTTGTATATAACTGTACAATGTCAAAGTGCATTATTCCAGATTGCATATATATTTTGAAAGAATAGATAGCACCAGATTTGTAGATAAGTTGATGGAAAACCTTTGAATAAGTGTTCATAAACTGAAAGTAAATAGACGAATATCTTCCATTTATCTTAGTTCTGTGTTATAGTATTTTCAAGCAATGTTATTTTGTATTTCCTGACTTATAAATCTGCATGTACATAAGAATGAAATGAAACAGTAAAGGAAACTCATTTCCTTCATTAAAAGAAAGAAATTTTGCTGATCTTAAGAGCCTGAATGCGTAACGCGATGCTAATTTTCTGTTCTAGACTTAAGTGGAGGAGCACACACTTGAACTAATTATACAGGTATATCTTATAGAAGAATGCATAGATATTTAGTGATATATGTGTACATGTACACGTGTCCTATTTAATAGAACAGTTACACTGTATCTATCAATATATAATCAAAACTTTATGAGATTTTTGATATTTGAAATTTTAGATGGCAGCATCAAGTACTATTGTAGCAAACTCTTGTATCAAGCATGAAAGATATGCCAAATTTGTCAAATATTTGTGTTCAATTATTTATTTAAATCATTTTCATTGCCAGCAGTTTGTTTTTAGACAAGTCTGCTGGCTGGTTCGAATACCGATTTGTATAATTGAATAAAGTTTTGCGTTTTAAGTGTTACGTGAAAGAAAAAAAAAAAAATTGTATTCAACACTAAATGTTGGGTGAAAATTTCTTGCCACTTGTCTGTTTCTTTGTGGTATTATGAAATAAAGGGTATTATTATTTGCAATAATGACGGATGGTGCTTGCGAGAGGTTTATCTGAAAAAAAAAATGTTAAAATTCCATGGGATTATATAAAATATCTTAAGTGGATGATACATGTATGGAACAACGAACATGAAAAGATGGGTTTAATTATTAGATGACTGCTATTTTGTTATAGGTGACTTTAATTCAACTACAATTTCATGAGCTACTGTATTACTGCTGGAAACATTTGGAATGACACAAGCATCATCATATGTATCTCATGCTGGTTTAAGGGAGGGACTTACTTGAATGACCCTACCTCGCAATCTGTGCAAATCATGGCAAATTTCAAGATTTTGTTATTCGAAGTGTGATTTTAACCGTCGGAAAGTACTCTCTGTTATTTACAATAGAAAGTAGGACACTAGCATTCCTGACATATAGGCCCGTATTCTGGAAAGAGGTTTATTTTAAACCGTGGTCTAAACCATGGGTTTAAACCTCCGCCATGGTCTAAATTAAGCGTAAATAAGCGTATTACTGTTCGCCCATTGGACAAGATGACATGCGCGTACTACGCTTATGGAGGTTTAAACCATGGTTTGAAATAAACCTCTTTGGAGAATACGGGCCATAAAGACCGATTTATAGGTATAAAGGTGTATGATGTGACCAATATTAATAGCTGCAGAGTGATTCTTAATATTTCTCTTGTACAGAGTGTTTATGCATTTTGAGTTTGCTATTACCAGTTACACCATGAATATTCCTGTTTTCTTGTTCAGAGTGAAAATTTATCTGTGCATCTATCGAGAAAGACTCTACTTTATCGGAATGTCTTGTGCATATCAAATCAGGAGTATGATTCTGTATATAAATTTGCCGCTGTATTTGAATTGCTGTTTCAGGTTGTTTTAATTTATTTGATTGATAAATTGTTTTGAATTGATACACAGTTACTTGGCAGAGTACTCCATGATGTATGTACAGGTATGGGAAATTCAGAGTTTTCTAGTACTTTGTTGAAAAAAAATTACTTAGTTGTACATGTACCATTTTCTTCATTTTGGGGATTTTATGCCTTTATCCTGTTATGAGAGTGTTCTCTTCCAAGTTTAGATTGTTTTGTAACAAACAAATTAGTATGCGTATGTACTACATGTATGTAGGAGAAAGTTCTAGTTCCTTGTACCTTGTCAAATTATTCAAAGATACATTACAAAAACAAAATATACATTTGGACAATATAATTGTACATGTATATACAATTTACATTTGTACCAAGCTACATGTACATGTAGATGTGTATGCTTTTGTTGTAGTCTGCTGTGACATGTTTTCCAGATATGAAGAGTTTAGTTCTGAGATGTATCCACAGATTTGTTTTAAAAGGTAATTGATTTTAAAAAACCTAAAGTGTACCAATAACCTGAAAAAAATAATTTATAAAATCAACCTAAAAATGCATTACCTGGCTTTCTATGGGCTAACAGTTTATAAGTATGAAGAAAATAAAGGATAACACAAATATGCTCTCACGGAACCCAGCTTGGAGTTCGATTCTGTGTGTGCCCTATTCTTTGCTAGCGCATATGGGTACGTCGACTAGTCTACTCACAAGTCACTTTTATGCTCATTGAGAATGTATTTAACCTGCGATATCTCTTTATAAAAGTAATGTTCAAAGCCCACAACTGGAATATGGTATAGCCACATAGAACCTCGAACATACAGAGCAAAATATTTTTAGGTGATTGGTACCCGTTAAGGCGTCTGGATTTTTTCATTGGATGTATGTATCATGTATGTTATTTTAATAACAAAGCTCAAGTCATTATACCAAATATTAAGATATTTGGTATAATGACTTGAGCTTTGTTGAAGTAAGCTTTAAGGTGTATGCGTAATTTATGTTGTGGGGATCACAGTGGTTCAGATAATTCGGGTCTTACCTTAAGAATGATTAGTTTATATTTTTTCTATATTTTCATTTCATTTGTAACTAGTCTTAATGTCCCTTTTTATGTGTGTTGTCTGCCTCCATCCCTGTCTCTGTCTTACCCTCTCTCTCTCTCTCTCTCTCTCTCTCTCTTGCTCCTCTCTGTCACTATCTCCTACCTCTTTCTTTGATCCAACTTTCATTCTTTGTACACTTTCTATTTGTCTGTCTCTGTCTGTACATATTTTCACCCTTTCAGTCCTTTGCATTTGCATTTGCATTTGTATACAATGTGAAAAGTTTCTTTTCAAAAAATATTTTTCCTACATTTTGCCTACAGTATTTCACACTTTTCTCCCAAGAAGACATATTTGCATGTATCTTGTAATCTGATATATTTTATTTTTCCATTTGATATCTGTTAAGTGAACCCCACGTTGGTAATTTATACACACACACACACAAAAAAAACCCAACCTATTTTGCTCTATAAACATAAGCTTTCTGCTTTTAGTGTATATATTCAATTGATTTAGATATGCTGCATTAATTATATAAATCTTAATGCATACTGTTTATAGTACCATTGACAAATGTGACACAATGACTTAATAGTGCATGCATGTGTTTCGTGTTCGGAATCAGTATACAGAGTCCCTTAATAGGGTAATTTCACTTTTAAGTGTAAGTTTAAAGAAAATGTGACTTGTAGTTTACATGTACTTGTTTGTCTGTAACAAAATGCAGTTTACATTCATCAAAAATATTTGTAAACCAACCTTATACATGCGTTTTGGTAAAGTCTTGATGTTTTTTTTTTTTTTTTTTTTTTTTGAGTGGTGCAAATTTATGTCAACCTTGAATATATGAATAAGAAATTGGAAAAATGTATATAATTAAAATTAATATATGCACACACACAAAAAAAAATCCTCAAAATGTCTCAATGTGTGTGTGAGCCCAGTCTGTGCCTATTATGTACAAAATGAATGCTGTGGTTTGGGGGTTAAATTTGTTTTTGTTTTGTGTTGGCATTTCACTATGAGAGTACTCTTTATTTGTGGATTGATTGTGCATATAATTAAGCCATATAGGGTATAAGTGTTAATGAATATTTGGCATTAATTATTAAGATATCCCTGTGGAAGCACCCTTAATGTTGAATATTAACCAATTACACGACATGAATAATATTAAGAAAAAAATTTTGCTATAGCAACAGAACATTAGGTACAGTGTAACATAGTAAAAACTTGTCTAGCAAAAACAGCAAGTATAATGACATTGATACTTTGGTACATGTAATATATAATGGTACAACTGCAAATACATTGCAGAGCACTGAATTCATAACATAATTTTAGTGCCTGATTTTAATTTTGCTGGTAAATGAAGTTAAATAACCTATACATGCATTTACATACATGTATGTAGGTTTACTATGTAGCAGTAAGCAACACGTTAAGCTGGGCATTGATAGCGTCTCATAATCTGAATTATCTATAACAAGTACCCCTGTTGAAAAACAATTTAACATGTTTTAGGTGCTCTTTAGAGACACCATAGTATACACTAATTACATCAGGGATAGCTTTATTTTTGTTCTAGTTGGTATAAAAGCAGTTTGATGCAATAAATATGTTTTCTTGTTACTGATTGTTATTATGTGAATAAATACTGTGATAGTAACAAATTGCAGGATGTACTGTGAAGCTTTCATTTGTGCTTGTTGGAATGCTTAGTACTGCCCCAAGATTATTTTTTACACGAAACCAGGTGTTAAAAAAAAACTTAGGACACTTTTGATTGTTAATAACTCAAAAATAATAACTCAAAAATTATACCTCGTATCAGATTGAGGTTTTTACATTGTAAAGTTGAAGGGTGTAAAATTTATTGGGGGCAAGTTTCATGACATTTCTCTGAATACTTTTCTTAAAATATTGCTCTGAATATTCAATTAGATTTGTCACTTTTTGAAAAATCAAGGCCATAAAATCTGTGTGTATCAGTAATTAATTCAGAATAACAATTGCTATTGTGTGTTGCAGCTGTCATTTCTCCCAAGTTTTGCTGTCCATTCATGACTCTGGGTTAAAAAGGAGTTTTGGAATTTCAACTGCAAAACACAATGGCAATTGTGTTCTGAATTAATTAGTGATACACACAGATTTTGTGGCCTTGCTTTTTCAAAAAGTGAAAAATCTAAATACTCAGAGCAATATTTAAAGAAAAGTATTCAGAAAAACATAATAAAACTTGCTCCCAATAAAATTTACATCCTTCAACTTAACAATGTAAAAACCTCAGTCTGATACGAGGTATAATTTTTGAGTTATTAACAATCAAAAGTGTCCAAAAATTGTTATGCCTCCGCCCACTGAAGGTGGTGCCGGAGGCATTATGTTTTCTGGTCGTCCGTCCATCCGTCCGTCCCGTTTTCTCGTTCTAGCGATAACTCAAGAACCACATGAGGTATGAATTTCAAACTTGGTGCTAGTATGTATCACCATAGGAAGACGATCTGATTAGATTTTGGGGTATGTAGGTCAAAGGTCAAGGTCACAGAAGCCAATTTCTGAAATTTCAGTTGTTAGTCTTGTTCTAGCAATAACTCAAGAACCATTGAGGTATGAACTTCAAACTTAGTGCTTGTATGTATTGCTATAGGAAGAGGATCTGATTAGATTTTGGGGTATTTAGGTCAAAGGTCACAGATCAATTTCTGAAATTGCAGATGTTAGCCTTATTAATGCGATATCTCAACCATTTGAGGTATGAACTTCAAACTTGGTACTTGTATGTATCACCATAATGAGAAGAACTGATTAGATTTTTGCTCAAGTAAGTCAAAGGTGACAGGTCATAGAGGTCATTACACAGGTGTATGTGAATTTTTTTTTTTTTACCTTTGTTATATCTTAACTATTTTGTATTCATGACTAGGAGGAGATAAAGTGATCAGACTTTTGGGTTATAAGGGGTAAGGTCAAATGTCCAAGAGGTCAATTAACATGTAATTAGAGGCTTTTTATTCTGGTTATCACAATATTTCAAGAACAGTTTGAGCCATCAACTGAATTTAGGCGGAGGCATATAGGAGACGCAGCTGCATTCATCTTGCTTTTAACACCTACATGTAGTATAAATCAGAAGGTCCATGTACATGTATAAACAAAGTTGAAAGTACAGTACATATATGTGGAACATTTGGCAAAGACATTGTTTAAATCATGACCTGAGATAAGGTCCAGTTAAAAATGGACTTATTTCTTTTTTAACTCTTCAGCATTAAAGAGAAATATAACCATTGTTTTTCTTTATTTCTGTGAGAGTTTACAAAAGAAAAAAAAAACAAAAAAAAACCCTTGTTTGTTTTGGGTAAAACTGTATATACACACACACACACACACACTCGAAACAACAGTGAAACTCGACAATACTGATTCATTGTACTTTGGAAATCAGAACTATTTTCTAAATAAAATGGCAGTCAGATCTTCTAGTGTGAGCTTCAGCGATATCTGGAATTCTTAACTTAACCCCTTGGACTGCAAGTAAAAACACGAAACACTGGCATTCTTTTCTCCAAGCTTCATTACGATATTACATTTTATTGAATATGTTTCAACTTTGAAACATGTAAATATCTTAATATTTATTGGCATATGCACCTTTATACATGTAAAGAAGAGTACCAAAGCATTCACGAATCAATAACAAAAAAATGATATGAACCTCTTCCTCAAAGAAAAATATAATTATAAGCAAGTAATATCTACATGCATGAGATTAGACTTAAAGGCAAAGTTCACCCTGAAGATTACTTGAGTTTAAAAAATGCAGAAAAAATAAAGAAAAATATTGGCGAAGGTTTGATGAAAATCGGTCAAATAATAAAAGAGTTATGACTATTTAAAGTTTTGGATTCGTGACGTCACATGCGAGCAGCTGCCCATTGGTCATGTAATAAATATTCCATATATTCACATTTTTTTACGTTCCACGATAAATTAATATTGTTTCTTTTCAGAATCTAGTATTGAATAACATTTCTGACAATATATCAAATGCACAGACGAAAATATTCTAAATTTTCTGAGAAAACTGTATTTTACGGAATATTTATCACATTATATAATGGAGCTGCTCGCATGTGACGTCACAAAATCAAAACTTCAAAAGTCCATAACTCCGTTATTCTTTAACGGATTTTGTCCAAACTTTCGCCAATATTTTTCTTTATATTTTCTGCATTTTTTAAACTCAAGTAATCTTCGGGGTGAACTTCCCCTTTAAAGGAGAATGAAACCCTGGGGAAATATCCATTTTAATGAAAAGAGATGATAGAGAGCAGCAATTTTCAAAAAGTTCCATCAAAATCGGTTACGAAATGAAAAAGTTATGAAAGTTTGAAAAGTCTCAATTTACTTTCTGTGGCGATCCTCAAATTGGCAATGTTGCTTCAAAATGGCAGGTTTAGTAGACACAACTCTCAATATGTTTTGTACACAAAATTTCATATTTTCTCCATTATCTCTATTAAAAGATGCTCCTTGTCTTTTTGTGAACTCAACATATGTTGTGTCAAATACATTTTCCCATGATATATCTTAAGCTAAAGAGACAAGCTGCACCTTGGGAGATAATGGGGAAAATATGAAATTTTGTGTACAAAACATATGGAGAGTTGTACTACTAAACCTGTCACTTTGAAGCAACATTGCCAATTTGAGGATCGCAATAGAAAGTAAACTGAGACTTTTCAAACTTTCATAACTTTCTCATTTCGTAACCGATTTTGATGGAACCTTTTCTAAATTGCTTCTCTTTATCCTCTATTTTCATTAAAATTGATTTTTTCCCCAGGGTTTCATTTTCCTTTTAATAATAATAATAGTTTCATTTTGGTTCATTGCAGAAATTATTTCATTTTAAAATAAAAATTATCAATATATACTGAAATAAATTTGAACAAGAACAGATTTACGTCATGCTCTAATCCTTGGGCTTATCAATATCATTAGGAACACATGAATATGGACATGCAAGATAACCATTCAAAAAAATTGCACACACTTTATTCTTCATAATGTAGTAATGTACATGAATTATATGTGCAGTATGTATAAACCGACATCTCACGTGCAGAGAAAGTAAACGTTTCATCTCTTTGCTAAAGTAAAATTTTACAAACAAGAGAAAAGGAGACATTTTCTATACATTTTACAAAGTAAATCCAATAAAATTAGCTGGTGCACACACAAATACCCATGCATAATGCCGAATACTGCCGCAGTACTTCATAATTCAACTTCGATATCTTCCATCCTACACATGTACATGTATTTACATTTACCAGCAAGGTACAAGCAGTCAACTTAAAAACAAAATCCCCTGTAACAAACATTTGAAAGACCTCATGCATCAGGAACACATAAATGGTGATTCTTTATCAAAAGGACAATAATGTCTAGGCCTACTAATCTTACAAATAAGCAATATGTTTGCGGACAGTGAAAGCTGTATAAATTATAAAGACCGCTCAAGGGAGACAATAAAACCGGTCTTTACGAGCAGGTGGTCTTTATGTACAGGTTCCTTAATATATGTTTCGATGTTAAACACTGTTTGAGGGAAACAAAAATTGTGGTCTTTCCATACAGGTCGTCGCTAGTGCAGGTTTGACTGTATAATGTATTTGTACTATCAGTAGGCTAGAGAATATTGTCCTACATGTATTAACCATATATCTTATGCAGAATTGTGCTAAAGAATATCAAAATGAAATAATGATATATTCTCAAATACATATAGCACACACTCGGATTTGCCTTGTTTAAGACTACGTGCACAAATAATAAGTTTCATGCAGGTATACCGTTCAGTTTCGTGTCCAATGTCTGTGCATCAACAGCTGGGATCTAAGGAACGATTCTATTCAACAGTCCAATATTTACTCAGCAATACAAATAGCAAGTCTTAATTTGAGAACTTTCATATTCTACATGTAGCACTGTGAAATCATCTATAAGGTCTGAATTCAAAGCTGTGACCTAAAAGAAAAAAGAAATGAGAGTGTGATTGGGTTTTCAACAGATGTGTATTAATCAAATACGATTATTTTCACCTGGGACCAACCTTTAACGTCACCATCCGAAAGATGTTACTGAGATTTGAACCTGGGTCCCATCAGAGTCAGTTTGTAGGCGAATATAGAGAGCTGCCCGTAGACGTTACCACTAGACCAACTCCTAATCCCCAGCAAGTGTTGGTCTAGCAAAGATTGACACCACCGTAGTCTTGGACAAAAGTCCAAGGTATTTTGTACCATCATTTGTTGACCACCTTAAACATTTTAGTACAGGTATATCCGATCATTGTATTAATTCAATAGCCTTGCTAGAGCCTTGATCTGACCAGATACATGAATCAAGGATAATAACACATTTGGTCAAGTCAATTTATGTTCAGAACTCCACAATACATGTTTACTTGGTATTACATATGGGAAACCAAATGACCAAATATCTTGGACTTTCCCTCTTACATCCTCTCAAATATTATATTCATGAAAAATACTGAACAAATATTGTTGAAATAAAATACCCAGTATTTGAATGATCTTGTTAATTATGCTTCCCTTACAAAAGAACATATTTACAATATTTGTACAGATATATTTTTTACTATGAACATATATCAAACCAGTAAGTTCTAATCTTTTATTTTTGTACACAAATAAGAAAGTATATATTTTCATTGCACATCTTTTTCAAGTATCATCTTCAATTAACAATTTTTTCTTCAGGTTTGAATTGAAAATAAAAGCCAAAAATTATCAGGCTAAATTTGACAATCATATACACATTGCATCTCTGTATACTTTATGATATTCCAGAAAAAACAAATCAAAAAACATATCTATCTAAAGAATCTACATTTCTATTCTATAATCTAAAATCATTCGAAGAAGGAAATAAACTGTCCAAAATATGACTTGAAACAATCTTCTGTGGTCAAAAATTCTAGTACATATTATGTTGATCCCAAAATTTTTGTAGACAGCAATATATGTAAACTCATTCAAAGCAGCATTTGGTTCTCTTTAGATAAGACATGAAAAATTAAATCCAAAATTTGTTCCTCTTATTATCAACATCTTAGCAGTACTGTTCAAGTAGTGAGTAAAATAATTACATTATACAATTTGAACGTTACATTTTAAACACTGGGTTTTCAACAAAAAATAAAAAATAAATATTCCAGTTACAATTAATGAGAAAGAAAATTTAGGTATCAATGGTCAATTCTTTTTTTTTCCGGACAGAATACACATACTAGGTTATTTGCTGTATTTACAGAAGCAAAAGCTTGGAAAAAATTGAACCTTTTCTAAGTTTCCTCCTAAGTTCTCTCTTCTCAGTAAATACAGTAATATTACAGAATATTTCTGCGATATACACATTTCCCAATTTACATGTAGCATTCATATTAGTATGCATAGAAGAACCTGCAAATCAATAGACCCGTTCACAGATATATTCAAATTTTATGTATACTTTTAAAAGAAAGGTTGTTCTTGACAACCTGAAAGCTTGTCAGAGGCTTGTCAGACAAAGCAACGAGTAATGTATGCAAACTGAATTCCAAGTATTGTAGTTCATTCATTAATAACAGGTTAATGGAATACCTTGTTACTAGGTCCCCAGGAAAGAAACATCCGTAAATGTGAATAACTTTGGGAACAGGTCTGTTGATGCACCTCACATTTTGGTGGCTGCACCTCAACTTAACATGTGAAGGTAAAGGAAGCATCTCACGATGAAGACATGATCTGGTCAGACTCTCATTTAGGCAAACGATCTTCTTCAAATGTCATTGAGGAGCAAGTCAGTGTCCAAATCAAATGACAAGGACTAGATAAAAGGGTGCAGTAATGCTAAAACTGAAGCTAAACTTGATACTACAGCAACCTCACAAATTTGTTGAAACAATTAGACAATAACTTTTTCTTCAACACCATATCAATAGACTGTCACTCATTTTAATGGGATCTTCTTAGCCTATAATAGAGAATTATATTTTTTCCAAGCTATTCATGCATAATTCCCTTTTTATATAATTCCAAAATAGAAAGAAACAACTTCATTCGCATCGCCTGATCTTCTCCAGAAGTTGCACCTCAGAGATTTCAGGATTGTTCTTTGTAAAGTCGGATAGTCAGATAAAGTAACAATTCAGTTGCAGTGCTACATATCAGGCAAGCCTCCATAATTTACACACTACTCTTTGCCATGGAAACATGCAAGCAATTCAATACATGCAGATCTCACACACTCTCAATCACAGAGCACATATATGTATAATCTGTCTCTTTAGTTGCCATGGTTTTAGAGAGGTAATAGTACAAGTATCCCAGGTCCATTCCTTATTGTAGTGTCCAATCGTCCAGGAAGGGAGAGATACAACTCATACGGAATATTCAGAATTAAAAGTTATCTCTTGCACATTTCCCCTACCATACAAATGGAGAAGAGAATCTAGAGGCACCAAATCAGTGACCAATATGTCTCTGAAGAATGGTTGGCTGAAGCCAGTGGTACTTAGAACTCTTTGAAGATGCCTTTGGAAATCATCCAAGTGTCTGTATGATCAATCAGCTGCTCTCGTATCTCTGATCAATGAATGGTTATGACTAATGGTGCAGAGACAGCACCGGGGATGCCTTTGGAAATCATCAACCTGTTCCACTGATCAATTAGTTGCACTCGTGTCTTTGACCAACGGTTGTCTTTGACCAATTGTCCAAAGACAGCACTGTAGATGCCTTCGGAAATCATTAACCTGTTTAGCAAACGAATCAGTTTCACTCATGTCTGTGACCAATGGATGGCTGTGACCAATGGTCCACACACAGCACTGGAGATGCTTTCATAGATCACCTACATCTCCCCATCTGATAGGTTAGCTGCATCAGTGTTCCTGGAGAGCATGTAATTGTCCATGTCGATGGAGCGGCAGTTGTGGATGGCGTAGCGCAGTCTCTCTGCCATGATGGCCTGGCTGGAGTATGGTGGGATGCGAAGCTGGAAGAAACAGGTCTGGGCAGTAGGGAGTCCATCTACAGACTGGATAGATAGATAGAGAGGAAAATTGGTAAAAACATAGGTGGATTTCTATATTGCCCTGCAACTACATGTATACGGTACCAACATGCTGGGAAGCATTCCATAGACCAAATGCATGAGAGTGGGAAACATATTGTTTATTTTTCTCTAAATATCAATGTGTAAATATAACTTCCTATTCGTCTTTTTGCTTTTTCCTGACGCACAAAAATTAGGCATTGCTGTTTTTTAGAAGTATATTTGAACATCATACATGTACAGTGTACATGTATCATCAATATTCATTATCATAGTCATCGCACGTCCAAGATAATGTACCATACATAACCTGGTGATTGTTATAAGGTGATGGCCTTATAGGGGCCATCAACTTGCTCGAACATCAAATAAAATGATACTTTCGATGTTGACCTATGTTCAATATGGGACATAAAATTATAAATATCTTGGAATTGCCTGTGAATAAAATCTGCTTGATGAAGAGTTTTTTTAAAGACTCACCCTATCCACTTTCATGATCTGAAAGCGCTGTGAGATGTCTGCGATGTTGGCTGGGAGACGAGAACGTCCAGACACGAAGCGCATGAAGAGGACGCGCTCCTCATTCGTAAATTGCTCCAGAGTCTGCCACAGCCACTGCACTAAGGGGTGATGTTCATCAATTTCACGATACCTACAAACATGAATTTTCATATCGTATTAATGTTTGTAGATCCATGACAATTTTGGAAAAAAATTTCATCATTCCTACAAACATAATTATTCATATTTCATTAGCATTTGGGTATGAATAATGATTGGGAATAGAATAAGAGAAATATGGATATATAAGTGACGAGGAAGAGAAACAGACATAAAGAGACGAGCAAGATAGAGTGTGTTTGTGGGAAAAGATGGACATACAGAGAGGAAGAAAAAGAGACATTGCAAAATGCGGCTTAAAAGCAAAGAAAAAAATTATGTTCATACATATATTTTACACGCACTGCAAATGTATTTCATTTGATATCAAATTCCCCATCATTCACTGATGAAAAATGTAATGCATTTGAAAAAGGAAAAGATGCATACCTGACAACTCTCTTGAGGATATCCACTGAGATAACAGGCATCCCACACACCATCTGCTCTAGCTGGCGATATGTCAGGAGGGAGAGCAGTGGTATGGGGATGATCCATGACATGCCTTCTCTTACAGCAGCAACCTTTAGACATGCAGTAGTGGTAGCAAAAAGAAAATTGGCATGAAACTGACTAAAAATAGTCTCATATTGTCTGGCTTGCATAAAAAAGATACATGTACATGCGTGAGATCATCTGGTATTCCACTAATGATTTCCAGTGACTTTCAGTAAAATAACTGAAATGATTACATATCAACTGTTACCTTCTGCGCTAGGGCCACTAACACCGACCGTTCCCCACACAGCAGTCCACAGCGTTTTGTACACATGTTGCGTAAACGGAAATCTCAATGGTTTTACACGTGTGTGAATAAAGTACAACACCCACGTACAAAACTTGATGTTTATTTCTTAAATATTTTAGCCATTTCTGAACCAATTTTTCTCAAACAAATGTCACCTATGTTTGAAATTAATCATTTTACATCAGTACATGTAGTCATTTTCATTCCAGCTGCCAAAGTAGTTAAATCTCCAAAGCATCCTCTTTCCCACTACTGAACACTACCTTTAAGTACAGAGTTGCGATTGATATCAATTGCAAATTATTTGCAATCAATCGCAACTCTTTATAAGACGGGGCCCATGTATATAAAAAGCCTTGTCTGTGAATAATTACCTCTAACAATCCATCAAAATAACTTTTTCATGTAACAGGTACACATCCATTTTCTACATCTGGGTCAAGACAGACAATGCAGAAAAATTGGCTGTCTGAAGAAAGGATTACATGTACCTCTCAAAATTCATTGAAATAAATTACTGTGCCTTTCTGGTCAACCTTTCTTATTGGACACTGTTATCAAACCTAATATACAAAATTACAACATCCAATATGCATTTGTAAATCAATTCAAATCGATTATACACAAACTGATAAATACAACTTACAGTAAATTGTAATAATTTATTAGACTAGCTGGGGAGAGCTTTGAAAGGACAACATACCTGTCTGTCTAGTTCATGTAGCCTATATGCCAGAGCTCTCTCTACATACTCCTTTCTGTTACTGAATGTGAGGGGGATACTCCAGCCTCCCGGTACAATGGGAACAAAGCGTCCATCTGCACTCTGACCTTCGAACCTCTCCAGGGGAATCACCTAAATACAAAAGTCACCAGGTCACACATACTTCAAGTTGCTATATGTATATCTGCTGCTTTAATATTGACTTAAGTGTGCTTAAAATTTGCTAACTTTTCTTCAATGATACCTCAATCTTAAGCAATTGAGGTATCATTTCCATATCAACATGAATCAATCGACTATGTCAATGATGACAAGCTCTAAACCCCTTTTACCCTCTTCCCCTGCTATCTATAAGATAATTTTGTATATTACTGGTAAAGTATGAAACAAGAAACCAACACAGATGGAAGAATATACTAACCTCATGGAAGTTATCTTCATTGACTCCACTCTTGTCAATATCACTGATGCTTCTAAGGTTCTGCACATTCAGAAAATCAACCTGTGTCAAAAAGAAATGAAGAAATATGTTAAAGGTAAGGAAGAGAGCTGGTCAAGAACTCCTTGAGCTTCATTGGCTGCCAGTGCAATGCAGAGTGCAGTATGAGATTTTGCTGTTTACTTATAAGGCTCTCCATAATCTGTCCCCTAGCTATGTGTCTGCTCTTATCAGTGTACGTCAGGTACGGCCAGGATTACATTCCGCAGGACTGATTCCCCAAGTGCCCAATACCCGCCTGAAAGCATACGGGATAGAGCCTTCTCTTCAGTTGCTCAACGCCTATGGAACTCTCTACCAATCCAACTTCGTAACTGTACCAACCTTGATACCTTCAAATCAGAACTTAAAACCTATCTTTTCTGAGCAACTATGTGAATGATTTGTGACATAGTGAGGGACCTGGGCGCCTTTGAATGTTTTCGAGATAAATGGCGCTATATAAATGCTGTTCATCATCATCATCAACTTATCATATGACCAAACATCATTCATTAGTATCAGATACAGGTGCATCTTGAAAAAGAGACCGACATACTGCCTTTCTCTGCAAAAACCTCTGTTCTTTCTTTTCTTTTCAGAATTAATCACTGCAAATAAACATATTTCTATATGCATTGCAATGATATAAGCATTAAGGCATTGTCTGTACATGTAACTCAAAATGTAGTTTGAATAACTTCATTCTGAAGTCACTGCTAAATAGTTTTCTCAATTGGTATATTGCCTTTTTGTGGACCATCAAAATCAAATCACACTCCCATACATACAGTAACTAACAAATGTAAATGTATTTCAGCATAAGTGATTTTGTGTTTGTATACTACATTCCTACATACATGCACCACTATACTAAAAACAACAGAAATATCATTCATGTATATGTAAGTACATATCATGATACTCACCTCTTCTAGGTCTTGTGTAGTGAGTGGTATTCCTACCAGTTGTTTCCAGACCAAGGGAGCCAGATGAAGGTCCAGAGGCTTCTTGGTTCGGATGGCCACACCAAATAGGATGCCCAGGAACTTGAAGAGAGATAGCTGCTCATCCGAGCTGGCAGAAGGGTTCAACAAGAACCTGGGGAATGGAAAATGAAGATAGTTGATGGAGTAACATGTTGCGTTCTTGCCAGTGCATAACATCCTTGATGCTAATACCAAGCATGGGGGACTTCAGAAAAAAAATGCCAAGGGAAAATTCTCTGTCAAGGGTAATGCTGAAGGTCATAAAAATGTCACTGCATTCTTTCAACCTGCAAAAACTGTTTTGCTCATCCCAAACAACTTTCCTGAGATGCCATAATGCTATATTTACTCAATTTGGAGCAATAAATGTGTCAATGCATACTTTCACCTTGCAGAATTGCTTTGGTCCTCTCCAGTCACCCCCATGGAATGCAGCAAAAATCATAATTCTTTCAATTTGGACCGAAGGTAAATCATTTTCTGTAAATGAAATAGGGCTGGGATACTATGGTTAGGAAGAATGTACTGTAACAACAGGACTAGAAGATCCCCATACCTGTCCCTGTTACTGCCTGTCTCTGAGACAGCATTGGGTGTAGGGATGAGGAGACCAACGGTCCCTGACTCCAGCTCCTGGCACATCTCGGTGATGGTATCGTCAAACACCCCTCCCGCATCATCAGCACCTTCCCCTACCAGTTTGACCTTCCAGGCTCTAGCAGGCAGCCTCAGGTCGGCAGGCTTTAGTCGTACCACCTGCTTGGCTATCTGGACAAAGATGGGCTTGCACTTACGTCCCCTAACACAATAAAAGACAAAACAAAACATCGAAAGTTTTGTAAAAATGAGTCATAAAACAATCTAAAAAACCTGATTATATTTAGCAAAATCCAATGTGAAATCATGAATGATGATATATAGTAAGAATAAGTCAAATAAAAACTATATCAGGTTCTTTCAACTAAACCCACCTTGTTGCTAGTCTCTTGACAGTGACTTGGGGTCCATAATTCTTGCCTTGGACCATGGTCCTGCCAATAGCCCTCACCATAGGGAGGGTATAGACCCTGGGCGCCAATAATGGCCGGAGAGAACCATCCATCAGACCGGAGATACCAGCTCCATATGGACCTAGTGTTATGTGCTGTGTGGAGAAACAAATAATTACAACAGAAAATCACTTACATTAATTTTAGGAAAACTTAAAGTAGAAGCTATAGCTTTCTGTTTTGTCAGGAACTAAACTAGTAAAAAAGCATGCTGTATACCGAATATTGATGGGACTTGTGCACTGTCATTGTATCTTGTGTTACTTCACTTCCCAAATTGCAAGCAAGTAATCAATCTTACACATAATGTTCTTGAACCAGTAAATTTAAATAATGCTGTGCAATAAATACTGAATGGAAAAAGAATATTAATGAATCCATTAAAAAGCAAATCACTGAATAGTCTGTTAGACGGATAAGGGGTTTACATGTATCTTCAACTGAATTTGTGGGGAGGTTCTCATTTTTCAATTCATACATTCATTAAAACTTATACTTTCAAAACCAAGGATGCTATCAGTTCTGTTATATTCAATTGTGAACCAAAAGAGAAATAAATTCAAGCAATTTTAAAACATAATGGAATTCTTGCTCTGGATTTAATCAAAACCTATTTGTTTCAAAGGACTTTTAAATGTATTGTCAAGATGACTCTTTAAACTTTCTTCTGATGAAGCTGACAAAATTCAAGTCAGTTTACCTGAGCTGGGTCTAGATTGAGCAGTCTCCATGATGAATACATTAGATCACTGAAGTGATGCAGTAGCCTAAGACGAGCCCTCACGCTGCCGGGACTACAGTCCTTGAGGGAGGTGTACTGGGTTGGGATCCGATCAGGTAGGCCCAGCTGCAAGGGGGCCGGGGTGCCAGGGCTGCACCGGGGTACAGGAGGTGCCGTCCAGGCAGCCGAGTGGCTACGCCCTGCAGAGATCTGTAAATAAGGTGAGACATGAAAGATACTAACAGTTCATGTTGTGTACTCACTTGAAGGGTAATAACAGAGGAATACCGTACTAGGTATTCATATACCAATGTCCTTCGGCCAGGCAAACAGTGATGTAACCGACCTATTCTTCAGGTGTGGGACAGAAGTATATAGAGGTTCAGTATAACAATTAACATGCACTTCATAAGTGAGGAATCAATCAAAGCAAAAATAGAAAAAAGGTGTGTTTTGTTATGATTTTACACATGGGCTTTCAGAAAAGGAGCGGAATCTAGAGTTCATAACAATAGTTTGAAGGCAAAAAAATAAAGAATGAATGATTCCTCCAAAATAGGAATGGTTGGCAGCTGTAGCACCTACATGTATGTGTGACTAGTAGAGATAGCTTTTGAATATCTGTCCATGGGGAATGTTGCCTGTAATGCATCCATATGCTGAGAGCAAATCTTTTTTTGTAAAAGGAAGTTTATTGTTGATTCTCTGTGTCATAGCGTGTAAATGGTGTACTATACACCCTGTACATAAACTGTATGTATATAAACAATATGATGATGATTACCATGATGATGATGATGATGATGATGATGATGATGATGACGATCATTCATGTTATGATGATAAATAACATGCATCATAATTGTACCTTGATGGGAACTATCTAGCCTAATGGAATAATGAAACAAAGAATTAAAACTCAACATTAGACTCTGTAAAGCTCATACATGTGTAGTTATCATTAATAACCAAATCAACTTGATGTCTAACAGAAATTCTGAGTGAGTTCTGACCCAAGAGCTACCACCATACCTGCTGGATATTCTTGCCTTGCAGCGAACCGACCAGAACTGGTTCCCGGACAGTGTTGAAGTGACCAAGACCAAGCTGACCATCGCTGTTACTACCCCACCCCCAGACATCGCCTGTACTGGTGAGGGCCAGAGTGTGTTCTGATCCTACGGCGATGTCCTCTACAAAGAACCCTGCAAGGGCTAGGACCTGCTGGGGGCGGTTGGCCAGACGGGCCCTGTTCTCTGGTAGACCTGTCAGACGATCTGGAGAAATGGATGGAGGAAGAGAGAGGGATAACTGTATTTTGCATGAAAGTTATGCTCTTTTGAAGTGACGATGATAATGACAATAAAGACAGCAATATCTGAAACTATTATGCAGATGACGATGATGATGATTACCATGATGATGATGATGATGATGATGATGATGATGACGATCATTCATGTTATGATGATAAAGATGATTACAATAGCAAGAAGTTTAAACAAACAACATGATTCCAAATACTAAATGTCACTTGGGGATATCCATTCTCTTTATTTTGGACTTCACTGTCATCAATAAGATGGGCTGAGGGTAGGGAGCATATAAACATGAAGCGATGAGAGAAGGTAAAGGGAACCAGAACACTCTAGAATAAGTAGTGAAACATCAAGCCACACGTCTACTCAACTACAGACTCCATACCTTGACCAAATGTGAAGACCCTGCCATCCTTAGTGAGAGCCACTGAGTATTGAGTACCACAGCAAACCTTCTTTATCCCAATATTGCAAAGAGTCTCTATTCTCTGTGGGCAGTAAAACATACATGTATGAATGATTAAGATGAATTCCAAAAACATTTATTAAAACTTTGGAAAGCTGACAATTTTTGGTGCAATACTGACAAGCTGACAATTTTGTGTATAATACTTTAAAATTCAGAACAAAATTTTAATTTGTGTGCAGATATTTCAAGCAAATATATGAAAAAAAAAAGTTTCATCCAGAATTAAATTTACTGGCTGCAGCTTTGCTTATGTAATAAGTCTACAATGTATTTCTTTTCTCAGATACATGTAGGCTTCAATTATAAAAAATATAGAAAATTATGTAACAGCAAGTATGAGCAAATAACTATGAAATCAGTCTATTTGATTTTCAGTTGACTGTATAACATAGAAAATAATTTGAATGAATCACAACATTTTGTAAGACAGGGTCCTGATCTTAAGACATATATGATAATACATGTATGTGGATACATTGTAAGCACATATCACCTCCTGAAATAAAATTTTTAAGGAAAATGATTTCAACTGGATAGTAAGAGATTGTACTAACTTGTGGGTAAGACTTGGCAGTAGAGTTGCCCAGTCCCAGCTTGCCATAGTCCCCGTCACCAAAGGCCCACACAATGTTACCATCAGCAGAGACACACAGGGTATGGTTCATACCACAGGATACCTATACGACAGAACAATGGTTCAGTTACACAAGGGATGTCAAATGTTATGTTCATACTAGAAGTACTGGACATCACATGCAGCAGATTGTTGATCTATAGAGGCATATACATGTACCAACTTGTGGTATCATTAAAACTATTTCAAAGGATTCTACATGTAAGTGATCAGAAATCCCTTTAAAAGGCTCCAGAATGTTGAGAGAGACTTAACCTATTGCCTACAGGAACCGGGCAGTCCCTGTTTTAAGCCTTTTGAAATGTCAAAAATTCAGTAGTCAGTGGGTTAACAAATGTTACATGTATATACATGGGAATTATCATGCACTGTGGCCCATTGTTAAGCAAGTGATGGCAGGGTGACTTACTTGTCCCACTGACTGGCCCAGGGCTACCACAGGCTCCGGAGTCTTCTTGTTGGAGGTGTTACCGTGTCCCAGGCGGCCGTAGTCTCCATTCCCAAAGGTGAAGAGTTTGCCATCTGACGTCACCACTGCTGAATGCTTGAAACCACATGCCATCTAAGAACACACACACACACAGAGGATACATGTTGATTAGAACTACATGTAAGTGTCATTAAATGTCTAAGTAAATGTATTGTACATTTCTACCATGATATAGTGTTTGACAACGCTTGTTGATGTTTATAGGTCAGATTCATCAAAATATGAGGCTTCTGCATTCTTCTTCATGATGGATTTACATTAGAAGTTTCATTTGTATGGTATCCAAAATGATTAAATTTTTCAAAAATAAACATCCTGTAGAAATCCTGTAACAAGCTGAAATCCTTGAATCAGAGGGAATGTCTCATGCCCACTTACCTGACTAATCTCCTCTCCCTGTAACGCTTCAACCTGTCTTGGCCTTCTCTGCCTATCGCTGTTACCATGTCCTAGCTTCCCGTAGTCCCCATCCCCCCAGCTGAACACCTCACCACTCTCCGTCAGCGCCATGGAGTGGCCGTCTGAGCCACACGATGTCACCAGCTGGGTCACCACGAAACCTGAGAGGAACAACGAAGGAAAGTATGGGTTTATCATGGTTGTATGACACATGCTCCTATGACAATTGCACCTCTGTCAATTTCCTACACTAACCAAATTGTTTAACTTCAAAACTGGACCAAACATTATACCTAACCTGAACCCTAATCCTAACCCTTAGTATCTTTGATGAAATACAGCATGGAGCAATAACCCAGTTGGCAAATTAGTTCATGGTACAAATGACCCTGAACTGACCCAAATTTATACATGTATGCGCAATTGTTTGGGTTGAGGCGTTACTTGTTTAACATGTAAAATCATACTGGTGCACACATCGTAGTGCATACAAAATGACAGCGTATAAAGGTCAATTGTACTCGATACAAATGACCCTTATCTGCACATGCGCAAATTGACTAATTACAAACTGGTTTATTGGGGAAAGAGCAAGAGAAATGGAAGGAGAAAGAGATACAGTGTATGGAGAAAGAAATCGAGAGACAAATAAAGAGATCAGGATGGAGAAAAGGGTAAAGAAAAGGAGAGCTGGATATATGGAGAGCAATGGGACCCGGGGAGCGTTTCATCAAGTGTTTTGTCAGTAATTTTTACCGACAACTGTTATAAGCTACTGAAATCCTTGCATCTGATTGGCTGAGAGCAAATTTGTCGGTAAAAATCACTGACAAAACGCTTGATGAAACGCTCCCCAGGAAGAAAGAAACATAGAAAGAAATAGAGAAAGAGACAGAGTGATAGAGACAAAGACAAAAGCCAAAGAGGGAAGGTGACCTGACCTTTGCTCTGATTTTATTTCATTAAAAATTTAAGGTTAAGGATGGGGTAGCAATAGGGTTTTATGTTACGTTTGGGGTTAGGGTTTGGATCAGGGTTACATGAAGGTATAGGGTTTTGTCCAGGATTGAAGTTAGAAATTCAATTAGTGAAGAGAATTAACAGCAGAGCATTAGTCCCCACAGCATGTGTTGCAGAACTAGAGGAAGAGAGAAAGAAAGAGGGAGATATTTATATTCAGGTAACTTAATATAAAAAATCAAACAATTTGATACCTTGAAGAGCAGAGATGACGGTAAGAGTATGAAGATCATCTGAGTTGCCTTGTCCAAGCCTTCCATAGCTGCCTTCACCACAGGCTGACACTGTCCCATTGGAGTGAATCACAAAGGTACAGTTCTGCCCACAGATCACCTGAAAGGGAGTTAAAAGGTCAAATACCTTTAATCAACTGACCCTGGTTGTGAAGTACACTTTAGCTTCTGTAAAAACAGAGCATTATGCAGGCACTAGAAAGAGCAGGGGCCACATGCTTTTGTATAATATGACATGTATGAATTTAAAAAGTACATAAATAAAAACAAAAACAAACATCACCTCAAAAACGAGAAGAGGATATAAGCTTACTTGCTGTGCTGATGAGAAGGATGTGACAAGGTTAGGTGTGGCTGTACCTCGTCCAGTCTCTGCTAACTGTCCCTGCCGGCCGCTCCCCCAGACAAACACCTCACAACGCCCACCGAGCTGCCAATCCTGAAAGATGATAAGAAGTCACTGTAATATTTACATAGCAAAGAGAGCTTATAAATTAAAATCATTTTAATTTCATACTTCATTAATGTTAAATATATGTTATATATGGTAGCAAAATTCAAGGGGGAAACATCACCTTTTGTAATAATATATATTGTCATCACTGTTAACATATCAATTCTTCAAAGAGTATCAAACACCTAAGAAATAATTTGTGTACAGCTAGAATGTTAAAATCAAACTAAAAAACTTTACCTGGCATTTTTGGAGTTCACTTTCTATTTAACTAAAAAGGAAAACTAACAAAAAATTATTATTTTAGAGTTCAAAAGAAGTAATTTACAAGTTAGGATGTGGGTACTTTTGGGCACATGCCCCTAACTCTTTGAGAGACTCCTCTCACCTCTGGTTTCTGCATAGCCCATGACATGATCTGCTGATCCATCGTCAGGGACCACTCGCTGTTCACCGTCGGCTTCGGTCTCTCGCCGGCCTGAGGCAGCTCCATGTTGGGCACCACAAACTCTGGCGGCATGCCCTCCCTCAGCATGAGTGCGGTGGCCGACTTCATGGCAGTGCAGAATGAGGCCAGCCAGTTCCATTCCGGCAGGATGGGGGTGTCACCGTCCTGGGTGTGGTGGAGGGGCCGGGGGTGGGTGTACAGGGCGTGGCCGAGATTGAGGGCCAGGGCCAGGGCGGCGAGACACTGGAGGAAGCTGCTGTGGACCAGCTGGTCCCCTCTCAACACTTGCCCCTTGAGAAATTGAAAGAGAAAGCTCCAATAATATTCAGCTCAAGGCAATAAACAGATATGATTTTTAAAAATTATCTCTATCCAGGTACAGACTCGAAGAAATTTGGAAAAAATTTAGAAAAAATAGATACATGTACATGTATTTGGCAGTGTACAACATACAATGTGTTTGATTGACAGAACACAAAGAATTTTATAGTTCCTAAAAATCGTTAAGGTGGGACTATTTTATTTATGGTTATTGTCGTCACTACATTAGATATGCATACAGTATATCATCACTGTTATCATTCAGGTCAGCCCTAACACTTTACATTCCCTTTCATTCTCTGTCTCTCCCCTTTCCTCTCCTCACCTTTTCAGACGAGTACTGGGTCTGGAGGATCATGGGTAGCCTCTCCAGGAAGGCGCGAAGGAACGGCGCCTGGTGCAATCCCACTATGCCCTGGGAGACGAGCGCCATGCGGCAGGCGGCATACACCCTGTGCTTGAGGTACCAGTCCTCGGAGCAGACCCCGATGGTCAGGGAGCGGGACTTGGCCGAACAGAAGGCAAGGCTGGAGTTCGATGTCCAGGAGAGGTCCTGGACGGGGCCATCACCCTTGAAGGTGTGCAGGACAGCACCCTCCTGCAATTGGATCAAAGGTTTGTATATTTACAGTTTGTTTAAAACCACTAAATAATTGTTTTACAAATCATGGAAAAGAGATATCAAAGGATAAGCAAATATTCACATACTATTTAATTGACAGTGCAATGTCATATAAGAGATTCTCTCTCTATATATGCATTATTTGTTTGCATCTATTCAGATTAAAATACTCAATCTACCATGTGCACATAATGCAAACTATATTTTTAAAACAAGGGAAAAATGGAGGAAAGTTTAGATCAGTCTGCCAAAAGCAAAGAAACCATGCTTTTCCCAACTCCACATTTCGTCGCTGATTTTACGAACCGGCATACGAATTCTAGCAGGGATTAAACCACAAATACTGCTGATTTTACGAACCGGCATACAAATTCTAGCAGGGATTAAACCAAAAATACTGCGTTTCTCTTTTTAAATATCCAATGCATATGAAAGAAAATATTTCACTCTCATCACCCGTTTAATTCTACGATGATTGAATGAAAGTAAGGTATTCAAATAAGCATTTTAAACGGACAAAGTCTTTATACATGATTACCTCAGAAACATGTTTTTGCACGCTGAGGCTTCGTATGCCAGTTCTTAAAATCAGCGACGATATATGTATATCGGTATGTGACAATCTCTCATCTATAGTGTCTAAATGTCTTCAAGCGATCAAGAAACATACAGGCTTCTGACTCTCAAGAGGTGATATATTTAGGGCACTGTTTTTTCTTTCTTTTGATATTGCTCACATTTTCCACAGTTCTACTTACATGCAGTGCCCATACATTCACCAGGCCTTCTGAACAACCTGATGCCAACAGCAGACCATCTGGGCTGAAGGTCAAATGTGTGATGACCCCAGAATGACCTTTGACCACGATCAGTTCTCTGGGTTTCTCATCTGGACCACTGATCTTCTCCTGCATGAATAAAAGGAGGAATAAAAGCAATAACATAAAATAAACAACTAAAATGGTGCACTGAAGAAGATTAATCATATTTTCTACTTCACAATCCTATATGCAAATCTTGAAGACGTAATAGCCTTTTTCCATTCTGTTAAGCTCTCTCTCTCTCCCTCTATTTCTTGCTTATGCTATCCATCCCCCCCCCCCCCCCGGGCTTTCCACGGTTTCTCTACCTTTATTCCCTGCTTTCGTTCATTCATTCTCTCTCTCTCTCTTTCTCTCCCTCCTCTTCCATTTCTTTTTTTCTCTTTCTATCCCTCTCTCTCTCTCTCTCTCTCTCTCTCTCTCTCTCTCTCTCTCTCTCTCTCTCTCTCTCTCTCTCTCTCTCTCTCTTTCCCTCCCTCTATGACATCCCCTTACTGTTGTCTGCTAATCCTTCAAATTTTCTTCACATTCCATACCTGTGCAGGTGAGGCTGGTGTCAGCGGTTCCAGGAACTGTCTCGGCCTGGACCCTATAGGTGTTGGTACATCCATACGGCTCTGATACGGGATCCTCCACAGGTGGAGACTTCCTGTTACACAGCCACTGAAAGATGAAAGAACTATTTTAACCCCTTCTGTGCCGTGGACAGTAAATCACGCCCCAAAATACGAGCACTGAACATTGAATTTTGACTAAAAATGGTTACATGTTTCCTCCAGAAAGAGGTACCCCATTATAGAGTTTATTCTTATGGAAAACAATTTATGCCTAATTTGACAACAAAACATGAAATATAGGTCAAAACTTTAACTCTCAAAAGAAATTTATGACAATTATTCAAAAACTTGGTGGCACTGTAAGGGTAACTCATAACCATATGAACCAGTATCCTTCAGGCAGCAGAAAGGTATAATTATTGTATACTTTAGCGAGTATGCAAGCATTTAAAATAAAAACACCATACATACAAAAGAGGTAATCAATTTTTCAACTTGATTATGATCATTTTATGAATACTGGAGAGAAATTTTACAAGCTGCTTCCTCCTTTAAATTTAATGTGCTAAAGAGTGTCTATTAGGAGAAAATTACACCTTTTAAGTGGGAAGATATCCATATGTTGTACACTCAAGTTCTTATGGACAATCATCAGAGATCTTTGTAAACATTGTCAAGGATTTTATAAGGATATTTCATGGTTGTAGTCCTAATCAGGGAACTTTTCTTAGCTTGTACAAGCTCTCTTTTCTTACATGGCCAGTATGAAGTTAGGGTTGCCAATTTGAGGACTGAGAGAGCACCATTCCAGCGTAGAGACCAACGGACAGGACGGCAGCTGAAGCTCATAGAGACAGCTGGGCTGCTTGCCCGTCTGAAGCCATATCTTGACCGCGTCCCCGGCGGCACAGCTGGCCAGGAGATGACCGGTAGCATTCCACTCTACACACAGGACTTGGTTCTGGGGGTAAAGGTATAGGAAAGAATGTTTGTAGCAACATGTACTTCCAAGCAGTGTGGTACTGTATATAATATTTCATGAATGTGACAAGAGTTTATTCTATACATGAAAATTAAGCTCTTACACATTTAGATCTGCATCTTTTGCATCTAAACTGTGTAGAGAGCTACATGCATAAAGGTGTTAACTCTATACATGTAGGTAAGAGTACATGAGTTAATGCCTTCTTGTCTCTCAGCACACAGTATCTTCCTTTTCTAGAGGTGCCATCAGAAAGCAATATTCGTTAAATTTTGCACTTCTTACACTTTAGTTCTGAAATAATTAACAAAGAAGAACTTGCAAAATCTTTAATTTTCTTTTATGTTTCCAAACTTAGGTTAAAAAAAACAGTGCATGTACAAGGTAAATATATATTTTTCTTTTACAAACCTACACTACATTGATGGGGCTTATAGATAATGCTTTATTTTTCAAAAAAAAAGAGAATATGTAAACTTATAATTGTGAAACCTAGAAAAGATCCTTGGTTTTTGTCTTTACCTCATGAGCTTCAAGTACAAATGTTGGTTCAGGATCAAAGGTGTCTCGACTGCAAAAGGCCAGTTGACCGTCAGAGTAGCCGACAGCAAACCGATGGTCCTCGTCATACCATGCAAGGCATGTCACAGCAACTGAAATCATCAAGGAGAGATATTTCATATTTTAAAGACTGCTAGTGACATGCTACGAAAATTTGGAGGCTTTCTCCTTTAGACCATTAACACCCTCACAGGCTACCACGTTTACAAAAGATTACCATAAACAAATTTTCAAACATTTTTTTTATTCATGATCAAATTTGAAATATAACATTTATCATATGAATGAAAACACAATGCACTGTACATTTAACTGTCTGTTTTGGGATTAAAAGATAATCATTCTTAGACTAAAAACATTATAGAATAACATTCAAATTGGGCAGGATTTGCCACCAATTGCTTGGGTGATCCAACCTCTATCCATTTTAATCCTCCTTGCTCCCTTCCAATCCTTTCCATTTTTCTCTCTAAAGACAATTATACAGATGAAAGCAACGTATGAATAAACATGAGCTGTGAGTGATTTGGCTCTGCTTAGCACCAAAAGAGCTCTGGCAAAGTAAAGAGAGCACAGGGCCCTGTTTCATAAAACTTTTTATCAATAAAAACTGCCCCTATTCTATGACAAATTTGCTCTCGGCCAATCAGATTCAAGGATTTCAGTAGCTTATAACAATTACTGTAACTGTTATTGATAACAAGTTTCATGAAATGGGGGCCCTGGTAAGAAACTGCATGTATAACAGACATAAGAACTGCACTCAGACAACAACAGATCCAAAAAGAGCTCCTGTTCACAAGGAACATATTTTTTGACACTGGATGCAGGCTATATTTACCTCCTTGCCTGTAGCACTGTTCCAGCTCCACCCGATGGAAGGTGGTATGATCCAGAATCTCAATCAACCCCAGCGAGCCGTCGACCCTCCCCACTACCAGCATGTCTGTGGTGGTACCGGCCCTACCCTCCAGGAGACCCTTGTGAAGGGGCCAAGTGAGGGCTGTCACCAGCTGGGGCTGGATGTCCAGGTGACCACGCCCACCTAAAGAGGTAAATGAAGGGGGGGGGGGAGAGAAAATGTAAACAGATGCTGAAGGCACCTACATGTATAAAGTACTACCATAACACAGGCTTTAACCAAGCTCCCCTTAAGCAAAGTTTAACAATTCAAACATGACAAGATATAAAATGACCCCTTTTTGTTTGATATTTTCTTAACCCTTTCAGGACAGGAATTATTTAAGGGCTGAATTGATCACATTTTGTTCTTCAAATTGGCAACAATAATATTTTTCTTTTAGTGCTACATGGTTCAAATAAGGTGTAATGTCTTTGAAAACAATATACATAGTTAGAAATTTGTTGAATAGTTGAAAGAAATTGCCAATTTTGATGAAAAACAATGATTTTAAACCTCTCAATTAAAATGTGTTGCCAATTTAAGGATCTCAAAGCTTATTCTTGTTTTTAAAACTCCTGGCATCAAACGCAATATGGTCATGCAATAAAAATGGACATAGTGTGTGCAGAAAATTTTGCTATTTCTACTCGTGCATCTGGTATATTTTTTAGAGCTCTGGATCAAAAGTTATTGAGCCAAACCACAAAATGTGGTCAGTTGTCTTGAAAGGGTTAACATGGCTGCCCTACAAAAAGTTAGTGTTGCTTCCCGGCCTTACCTGTAGTAAACCAAATATTGACCAGGTTGTCAACGGACCCTGCCATGATGCGGCCACTGGGGGTCCAGCAGAAGTTTGAGAGGGGCAGTCCATCTGGGTAGCGCCCCTTCAGGATGGCAATCTGGTCCTCTGTGGCTGAGAAGGTGCAGATCTGCTGGGGCAAGGGGTGGGAGGAGGGGGTCAAACTCCAGGTACGGACCCGCCCATCTCGACCACTGGATGAGGATGAATGAGAGCAGACATTTAACACATTGGAAACAATATCATTTTCATTTACTCTGCTGCCTTGAGGCCCATGTATAAATCTTGCCTATCATTTCAAGAGAATACATGATGAGAACAGTAATGATAAAATTATTCTTTGAACATATGTAAATACAGTGTACATCTTAATTCATTTAATAATATTCTACTGCACCATTGCCTTGTATTGATAGCTTACATATAAAGGGAAAGTCCACCCTGATATCAAGTTAGTTTTAACCCTTTCAAGACAATAGACCACATTTTGTGGTTTGGCTCAATAACTTTTGATTCAGAGCCTTAAAAAATATACCAGATGCATGAGTAGAAACAGCAAAAATTTCTGCACACTCTATGTCCATTTTTTGTTGCATAACCATACTGCGTTTGATGCCAGGAATTTTAGAAACGAGAATAAGCTTTAAAATCCTTAAATTGGCAACACATTGAAAGGTTCAAAATCATTGTTTTTTCATCAAAATTGGCAATTCTTCCAACTTTTCGACAAAATTCGTAACCATGTATATTTTATTCAAAGACATTACACTTTATTAGAACCATGTAGAACTAAAAGAAAAATATTATTGTTGCCAATTTGAAGAACAAAATGTGATCATTTTAGCCCCTAAATAGTTCCTGTCCTGAAAGGGTTAACAGAAGCAGAAATTTTAAAGAAAAAGATGAAAGTTTGAGCAAAATCCGATGAGAAATAAAAAAGTTTTGAATTTTTGAAGTTGTAATGAATCAAAACACAAATTGGCAACGTATCTTACGAGCTCCTCTCCTGTTTGCCCTGTACTAAAAAAAAATCATAATTTTCCATTTTCTCTATTAAAAAATTCAATCATACATGTACTGTTGATATAATCACTGCACATATGTTTTACACAAAACCAGTAAGAAACAAATCTTTTTCATCAGCAACTAAGAAAATGAAAATTCATGAAATTTCCTTTAAATGGGAGAGGAGATACGTCATGAAGTTGCCAATTTGCATTTGATTGATTACAACTTCAAAAATTCATAACTTTCTTATTTCTTATCGGATTTTGCTCAAACTTTCACTAACCTATTTCTCTCATTTTTCTGTTTTTATGAAAATAAACTAAATTCCAGGGTGGACTAAACCTTTACCAGGCAAAGTACATGTATCTATCTACTGTGATGTACATCACACATACATGTATTCATTACTTACAGGAAAGTTTATGTTATTACAAATATGCTATGAATATTAAAGTCTGTCTTTCTTTGTATTAGAAGCAGCAACTTTTACTGACCATGTTGCAAGAAGTGCCTTTTTCATATTCCACGTGCTAGCTGTCAGGGGCGCTGTGTGCGCCTCCACTTTCTCCACTGGGCACTGGGGTAGCTCCCCCTGAACATCGGCCACCATGGGGAGGGACTGGGGCCCCCTGGACCCTGTCTCATCTTTGGCCTTCCCGGCCAGAGCCTTGACCAGCTGTTGAGCTGCCCACTGGCGATGTTCACTTGCTAGACGACTGGACAGGCAGCAGGCTGCCAGGGCATTAGCTAGCAGTAGAGGGTTGGACTTTGGTTTGGCATCTGGGTCGATATAAAACAAAAATTAGAATAATATAAAAAATTCATGTAGGACAAAACTTGCTTGCAATAAAGAATTCTGCAAACAGAAAACCCATAACCCAATCCAGTCTTTTATATAATTAATCATAATTTCATACAAAATAACGGGATATTATTAAAAACTGAAAATGTGACTCTGATTACAAATTAGGAGTTTAATCACACTTACATGTACAAAAATGCAGCTGCCTGTAGTGTCACAATTATATGTACCTCCCTTCCCTGCCCCTCCCCCCCAAAAAAATTGGGGGGGGGGGGAGTGGACATGTACCAATAATTAGAATTAGGCTAATAAATCCTACCTTTATTTTCACTTGCTCCATGTGACTTGGCAGTAGCTGGTGAGCTCTTAGCCAGAAGAGCGACCAGAGCCTTGGTAACAGCGAAGCTAGGTGATGATAGAGCTCTCTGATCGGAGCTGCCTGGGTCCTCCGTTGCCATGGTAACTCTTCTTGTATCGATGGCAGCAATGTTCAGGCCACATGCTGCTGACAGTAGGTCCTTTAGATAGAGAAGTGACATACATGTAGGTGATAAAAAATAAGCATATTGCACCATCGACATCTACATGTACTAAGACAGCTAATCCAAATGACAGGGGCTGTATTCTGAAAACTACATGTAGTTTATCTTTTATGTGTAGGAAAACTGAAATTGCATATACTTGACCAGTTTTAGGCAGACACTGACCAATGACTTTAGATTCTGATTTGATATGACAACCAACAACATTTTCCCTAACAAAATTAACAGTTTTAAGAATATAGCACCATACAGTGAAAATGTACCTTATACTCTACACAATGTGGCAATCCACAGCAAATAAAGAGTTAATGACTAAACGTACCTTTGTGCAAAGCTGAACAAGCAGCTTGGCAGCACTAGGATTACTCAATACCAAAGCTCCAATGGCCGAGCTAAGGTAGGAGAGGCTGGACGTAGGAGAGCTATGGCTGATGGCGTCTACCACCGAACTGGTGGTCGATGAGGGACTGGGGTAGTACTGAGTTTGGGAGAAGCTTGTGTCGGGGTAGGAGGTGGACATGGAGGTGAAGTCGGCCCGGCCCGCTGCGGCTAGACACATGAGACGCACCACCAGACGGATGTCGGCTAGGCCTAATCTCTCCAGGCCTTCAGAGAGGTTGCATGCTGAGCCACTGTGGACAGAATACGATTGAGAATGTGTGCGTGCAAGTGTAATGAGTTTCACGTTTCCCTTCACAACATTTGGCATATGCTATTTAGTAGTATACACAAATGTTTGGTGATAAATGTGCTGACTTCTGTCCAAATTTGATCATCGCCAGAGCTCAAGATTATCTTCAATAAAATAAATGTCCTTTCTAAAGGAAGAAATAACTCTCGGGAACACCTTACAACACCAGTCAAGACACACTGAACAAAAAATAATTTGGGCACTTTGAGGCTAACAGGAGAACATCTCAGGGTCATCTTACCTGACTGAAAGCAGCGACAGAGCCCTCATCACCATCGAGCGTGCTAGCAGCACCTGGGAGGCTGCAGCCACTTTTCGTAGTGCTACCCCTCTCTCATGGGGTGTCAACAAGATAGAGACTTGCTCCCCTAAAGACATCCTGCAGGGTTGTCCATTGATGCTTGGAAAACTATTGGCATCTGTGGAAAGCAACAAATGGTGTGTGGAGTAAACAAACATTGCAGAATGTGTAGTTAAATGTGATTACATGTACATGTACTTCCTGTGATATAGCAATTCGAGGAAAACTGTTGAGAAGTTATTCCACAGCCTTTCACCTTTCACTTTTTTGATGTTATAATCTATCAAAAACTACAGAGAACATCTATACAAATTCATGTATATATAAACTATTCACAACCTACCATTTTGTTGGGAAATACGAGCAACGGTTTGTCCTGCAGTATACAGTCTAAGTATTCCTTAGCCCCTAGTGGGTAACGTTCTTTCTAAGTCCAGCGTCCTGTTTTATAAAACTTGTTATCAATTAACAAGTTACAATAGTTGTTATAAGCTACTGAAATCTTTCCATCTGACTGGCTGAGAGCAAATTTGTCATAGAAATTTGTCATAGAAATGTGGCAGTTGTTACTGATAACAAGTTTTATTAAACAGGGTCCAGAGCAGAGGGAATAGGTCACTTACATGTACATGTGGGCACTTGTTTCAATTTGATTTCAGATCACTAGATATCTTCTGACACCATTCGAAACCTACCGTTTTGTTGGCCACTGCCACTGTTGTTCTGTCCTTTACAGTCCGAGCAGGCCTTGGCACCAAGTGGGTCCTGTTCCGTGAAGTCCAGAGCAGAAGGGATGGGTCTGTTGTCGGTCAGGCCCAGGCGATGCATGACCTGTTCAAAGTTCTCCTGGCCAGAGAGGAGCAGGTCTTCATCCACACCAAGATGACCTGTCTCGTCTGATATAGAGATCGCAGGAATAATTAATTTTATAACGAGGCCTTATAATTGGTGTTTTAAAAAATTGACATTTTAAAAACTTATAATAACTCAAAAGTCTAAATTTTGTATCCGGATGTCAAACTTATTTGGGGTAAATTTCAATACATTTCTTCCCATAATGCTGTGAATAATTAAATTATATGTAGATTTTCAATTTTTGACAATCAAGGCCATAAACTTTGTGTGTATCAGTTATCAATTTGGGAAAAGAACAAAAATTATTGTACACCACCGTGGAAATTCCAAAGCACCTCTTGTTAGCCAGAGTCACGAATAACATGTACTAATAACACTGGATAGCAAAAGGTTGTAAGAAATGACAGATGTGACACACAATGGTATTGTTCTGTTTCATTCCGATGTTCTTTTCACTATTATTGCTGTTTCTGTATCTTTAACATACCCATACCATCTGCTCCTGCATCAGCTCCCACTCCTAGATCCACAGCAACGGGCGAATGCTGCGAAGGCTTCCCCTGGAGGTACTTCTGTCTGCAGTCTCGGCAGAGCAGGTAGTAAGGTGTCCCCGTCCCGCACGCCCCTCCGAACCATCCATCCACGTAGGAGCCGTTGCTACGGTATCCCATGTGCCCGCAGCTCTTGCCACATCCGGGGTGGTATTGGTGCATGTGGCGGTTGAACCAGGTCACCGTGGTGCTGCAGAGTTCGCACGTCACCTGCGCAGAGCTGACATGTGAGAGCTGAACAATGTCCGACATGTCGAGGGAAAGAGAGAAAAGGTACGTGAAGAATTTGAATCAGATGCTTTTTCTTCCTTCCTCTTGTTTTGTTTTACATGTAATTATGTATTAGTATAAACAGACATTAATTTCTAGTTGTCACACTTACATTGTACATGTACATGGGCATGTATACTTCAAGGATGATGTATAAGTTTTTTAAGATAAAACATTTTCTTATTCTGCACAGCCTGCAAAATGGACCATAAAAGGATGCAAGAATTTACATAAACCTGTACATGCAGCTGACACTCCTTTAAGAAATTTAAGAAAAATTGATGTAATTTGCAAATAAAATGCACTTTTACAGACTTTCAAACCTCAGCACCACAGGAGTTATTCACTTTAACTCTAAATGCCAGTATTCTACATGTACATTATTTTCAACACAGTTACATGTAGCTGCAAATGATGACGCCCTACACATCAGTTTTTCATTGATATCACTGATTTTGGTTCAAAGAAAGCCATACAAATATTATAATTCAAAATTACTGCAAAGTGTGTTTCCTTTATAGGTTCAGGGTCCAAAAGTGAGTAAAGTGTAAAAATGGTTTGGACCTTGTCTACTTCAATAAATCATGGTTTCACAAGTCCACATACCTCCTCATACCACTGTCCAAGCAGCTCCGTTTCAGATGCGATGTCGCCGAGGAGCGCGTTGGTCTGGTCTTCATCGATGTCCATATCCTCCTCATCGAAGATGGCGACGTCCTGGAGGTGCTGGGGAAAGGTTCCCGATAGGAGGGAACTCCCCACACCCATCAGATCTTGATCTACTTGAACAAAGGAAAGGCAATCAATATATCAACAACCACAGAGATTCTCTTCTCCCCTCTCCCACCATCCTCTTCTCCTCTCCCACCCCCCTCTCCCTCTTTCCCATCCCTCTCCAATCCCACTACCCCCCCCCCCCCCCCTTTGAGGTGCTGCAATCCTACTTCATTTAATTTCCTGACAGGTGCAAATAAAAAAATAGTTATTAAAAAAAAACACTTGCAAAGAGACTCCAAGGACCATGTGGCCTTCCATGATGTCCACAGAGGGTTTTCTGACATTTGCTCAAGTGACAATTGCTCCAGGTTTTCATCCAAGATCTAGGGTTAGGATTAAGGTTGCAATAGGGTTAAGGTTAGGTTTAGGTTTAAGGTTAGGGTCTGGTCCTGGATTGAATTTAAAGTGATTGATTAACTTTGTGAAAAATTGTAAAATCAGCTCAAATGCCAGTGAATTGTGTGCAGTCCTCTAACTACATATATAATTAAGGATATGTGAAAGTATGAGAGAAAATGGAACCCGTTTACTATCCTAAAAAAGAGAAAATCGCGATCAATCGCTAGCGCAAGCCGCTCGGCTTCTTCGCTGCGCTGCAGTCACAAAAACCAAGCACCAGCGCTTGGCGATTTCAGAGCGGGTTTCCAGCCCGTACGGTATTCTGTGATAGAGCGAGGTATGCCAACCGTAAGAGTTCTTTAGGGTTCGGTGGTACTCTATCCCGACATCAATGTTCAATCGTAAATATCTTGATATATAAACGACCGATCAACTTAAAAAACTCAGGCGATTCCTCTCTGAGCTAAAGGTTTGCAATTATGATTACAGCATTAGCTGGAACAGTAATTTTTTTTTCAATCCTGGGCAAAGTTAATCCTGGATTGAATTTAAGAATTCAGTGAATTCAGGACATTAACCATGGAGCAGTTGTCATGTGACGAACAACCCCACAGAGATATCTATTACTTACAAGGAACACTTGGTGTGTCCAGACTCCTTGCCATAGCATTGGCCAGAGAAGACAAGTCGGCCACAGCTCTGTACCTCTCCAGACGAGATGGGGGCCGGTCTGAAGATGATATGGCAGGTGTGATGCCAGCCCTGGTTGATAGGAAAGCAGTTTTATTGTAGTGGTTGGGGTTACAGTTATTTTGGGTTTCGATGAGGTTTATGACAGGAACTGTAATCATTTCCTGATTTTGCCAGATTTTGTATTAATTTAAAAAAAAATGATCTTGACTTTCTCTTACATTTTGTGACAGAAATTATAAGCTAAGTGCAATTTCTCTGAAATGCCCTCATATTCCACATATACATATAATGAAAAATAGTCTAAAACTGTGGACCAAATTTTGATGCCATAGATGTGTGTAGTCCCACATACAATACCTTCTGGACAGTTCCTTCTAAAATGCAATTACATGACCAATACTCAACTTTATCTTGAGGACCTGAACAAAGCAAATGTAATACTTACTCATCCACCATAAAGATGGACTCCTCAATGCCAGCATCCAAGCCGTTCTCTCTGTCCGTTGACACGCCCATGGCATCAGAGTTGGACGAATCATCGACAGAGAGGGATGCCGAGGTCGGTCCAACGGTCGCTCCTGTCAAGATGTCACCGTCATCAATGCCCTCTTCTTCCTCCTCCTCCTCAGGCTCTGGCTCGGCTGTGTGAGGATGCTCCAACATCCAGGTTGCCAGGACACTGATGCGCTCTGGGTCAAGTTCTCCTCTTGTTCCTAGAAACCAGAAATCATTTCATGGTTTAACCATGGTTACAAGCATTTCATGAAAACAAATCCCCTGATTTTTCCCTGAATCATTAAAGAAGGCATTTTACAAAATAAAAAGCCACCATAGACAACTATCCAGTGAATATGCTGTTTGGACATAAGAAAATATATAAGAGACTGACTACTGTCTTCTTGGACCTATAAATATTTGCAGAAGTTTCCCTGATTTAAGAAGTGATTTTTCAAAAATTCCTTGACTTTTTCCTGACTGGAAAAAAAAAAGATTTGGAACTTCCAGGATAGCTGGGAACCCTATTAACAGACCAGTTAATAAATGTATTTTAATAATGTATGAGAATGATAATATGAAAAATCCACAGAGTCAAAGACTTGATAGGTGTAAATGAGAGTTATGTAATCATCTAATAGATCTAAGTTTTCTTTTCTTTTTTAAGGGTTAAAAACAAACAAGCCATGGAGCACCTCCACTACTTTGAGAGTGATTCAAAACATCTATTGAAACAACTATTAGAATTTTTATATGCTTCTGGTGAATCATGACAATGAAAAAATTTCCCCCAAAACAAAAATTACATGCACTACTTTATGCAACATGTATGTTATACCAAAAGATTTCATTTCCTTTTAGAAAAAACTTGTAACAAAATACTATATTCCAACCATGTGATAGGGGAAATTACCTGTGACTTCCATAGCCTTCTGGATGTGCTGTATAGTAAAGCCCATCTCAAGCAGAGGACCAGAGATGGGAGGAGGAGGGGGTGATGCCGCACGTCTGGCCGCTGCTCTGTTCGCTGCTAGGAAAGCAAAGAAAAAACATGTCAATATATAAACAGTGGCATGGCATACTGTAGGTCTAGATATAGAGGGGTCACTAATGTCATGAGGGGAAGGGGGGCATCAGTCATACTCTGTGGGTGAAAAAAGGGCCACTGTGTGAGGGCAGGCTGTGATAGTCAGTAGTATTATCTTCTATTCATGTTGCCTTTCTCCTCTTGCTTTCTTTCTTCCTCCTCCTTTCTTTTTTCCTCTTTCTTTATACAATTTTTTTTCACCATTTGATGGGGGACACCCCAGGGATGGTACAAAGTCACATTTCACTCAATTTGGCCAAGGATTTAAAAAAAAATTCCTGCCAATAAGCCTGTGCTAACCCGCTGTAGAGTCTCTTGCAGCCTCACAGGCCATCCCTGGGGATGGTACAAGGCCACACTGTGAAACGAGAAACTTTTGCAAGTGGTTCAGATTCACAAAAGTTTCATGCCAAGAAATAAAAAAATCATAACTGACACAAGACAGCATTTTTTTGAATGAGCCATTGTTTACAATTCACAAAGTTTCATGTTCCAAAAGTTTCTGGTCTTATAGTATGTCACTAACAAATTCCTGCAGAGGAGCCTGTTCTTACCTGCAGCAGAATCCCTTGCAGCCTCACATGGATCTGGTGAGGGAGGGGGCGTGTCAGCAGGAACCCTGGGAGGTCCTCTGGGTTGGCGTCGGAGTGTAAGGGTGCCGTTGTTACGGGTGATTCTCCTCAGCCTCCGAGGGGGGATGGACGATGATGGAGTGGGCGGGGCCGAGACCGGCGCCAGGGACAGGCCTTCGTCCTGTGACTGGTCGTGACCCTCACCCTGGGGGAGGAGTGAGTCTTGGGGTGTGCTTTGGGAGGGTTTGGAAGAACCTGCTACTGATTCTATATATAATAAAGTTGAGGAAAATAATTTGAAGAATATAAAAAATGAACAATGAACATACATGTATATGTGCATGTATACAGTCAAACCTGTCTATTAAGGCCACCCAAGGGAAACCGAAAAAAGTAGGCACTGCAGACAGGTTCCATTAACATAAATGTACATGTGTGTATATTTCTTCCTAGGAGAGACAATATACAATGTAGCTGACTAAACTACATGTACTTGTACTGGTACATGTACATGTACATGTACATGTACAGACAGTTGGAATTAACAGAGAGGGGGTCATTAAGACAGGTTTCACTATATAAGGAATCTTTTATTTTCTCCCTTATATGTATATGGAAAATACCTCACTATGTACTATCAAAACTTGTAAAACATAATACACCTGCAGTTTAAAGCAGAATTTTGCCTGGAAATTAAGATTCTAATCAAATAAACAAACAACTGTAGCTCTATGCACCTTTCTTTAAAAAAAGAAGCAATAAAGATATTGTATATGAATGGAAATAGAAGACAGACAGGAAACCCTCTGATAACGAGTATGATTGATGAAAAAATGAAATACCAACCTTCACTTGTCCCTCTCTCATCGCCCTCATCTACAGCAAATGGAGCTTGAGCTGTTACTTTCACCAGCATGGCTTGCGCCCTCTCTAGCTCTGCTATAGAAACAACACGCTTGATGGGTGAGGGCATGACTGCCTGCTTGACCAAACGCCGCATGATGGAGCGTAGGGTGCTACGTAACTCCTCAAGGAATTCTCCACTCTTCGGAGGGTCGCTTCCATCAGACGACTTGGGACTCGACGGCCTCGTATTGGATGAGGAGGTTGCGGGTTGGGAAGATGATTTTTCCTTGCTGTTTTGACGCTTCACGGATTTGTTGGTCGTGTCCATCTTGGGGACAAGGAGCATTTCCGCATACTTGCTGCAACCAATGATGGTCCCTAAAGACTTCATGGCATTGACCTGCAATGATATCAAAAAGACAACCAGATAGAAAGAACTCTATTAATCTACCAATGACATGATTTGACCACTAACGATAGTTATAACTATAACTATAAATCATAACAAAATCGGTCTCCTGAAGACTGTGTCAAAGGTAAGAGCTATGCCATTGCTCCAAGAAAACGGGTGCTGCAGATCCCATCCCACTGATTATTCTAATGGGCCTTTAGTACTGATTTCTATTTTCTTGGACTAAACCATGCCATGGGAGGCTGCAAGGCCATATTTCACTCATCGTGGACCAAGGATGAATACTTGCTTGCCAAGGAGTCTGAGCTTCATGTACGACTGGAGATTCCAACAAAATCTTGGACTCTTACCCTAACAAGTGCGAGCATGACCTGCTTCATTTCTAGCTGTGCCTGCTCAATGGGGTCTATTGGTTTTGTGCTTGCCCTCCTTTCACTGGTTGGTCCTGGTTCTCCATCATTGCTGCCAGTTGACTTTGTACTGTGTTCCCTTTCTGTGAAAAATGATTAAAAGTTTTAGATAATGAGTACAAATACAAACAATAAATTACCTACACATGGTCCACATACAAAAGTCCAATATGACCGTCTTTATACAAGACACTTTTATCTTTAAATATACACAGTTTTCAATGAAGAGGGAGAGGGGGTTAGAGGGACATACACTGTACCTGAATCAGTTAAAACAAAAGAATGCTAAGATAACCAATTTTAGAGTAAAACATGCATGGCAGACAAATAGCGGAAGATTTTACCCAAACATATTAAACTACTGTGTCTTGAGGGAGTCATTCATTACCACATCAAAGGGCAGTGCAATTAATCTTTATGTATCCTTTGGCTTATCTTAAGAAAAGAGATGTTGTTTGAAGCTGGTAGGGGAAAGAGATGCTATTCCTAGACAAAAAGACTAATTTTGTGAATTTAAAGCCACAACTGGGCGTTGTGGCGTGCGCCTGTAATCCAGCTAACAGTGGAAGTTATAAACTGATTCAGTGGACCCAGGTTCGAAAGTGAGTCACGTCTTTCGGATGGTGACGTAAAAGGTCGGTCCCCAGACGTAAATAATCATATCTGATTGATACACGTCTGTAAAAAACCAATTACACACACACACCATGTATATATTGAATGTGACTGGGATTTTATTCTGACCTGTTTTCAAAGGGTTCAAAACTGGTTGGGCCGCAGCAGAAGGAGGAGCTAGGACGTTTGTAGCAGATGACAATGTGGTGTTCTTGACATTGCTGGTAGGCTGGGCAAGGTGAATTGAGCAAGTACTGATAGACATGGAAACAGAGATCTCGGGAGGTGCCACGGTACCCGCGGTGGTGGTAGTGGTGGTGGCGGTATTGGGGATGGTACTGGAAGCAGCAGTGTCATCAGTTGCTTCCGTGTCGGCAGCTGGCGCTTCTTGGCAAGTCATGGCCTGGAGGTCTTCTGTGATGCTCTGAGGGACTTCCTCCACCATCTCTGTCGTCACTGAACCGGAGGCAGCGGCCGCAGCAGCCTTGGCATCGTCAGTTGCAGAAGCACCTGGAACGTTCTCTTCTGCACCCTCAATGGATGAACTGTTGGCTTCAGCTGGGTCACTCACTGGCGAGGAAGATCTAATGGTTGTTGCTGTCTGATCTGACAACGGTTGCTCAGTAGTTTTTTTCAATTGTGCTTCATCTGAGAATTAAAAATAAATATATAAATAAAATGTGGAGGACAATGAAAAATTGTCCACCATGCTTACATCAGAAATATCCCTTTTGAAACATATTCTGGCATATAGTAATAATAATAATAATAATAATAATAATAATAATAGTAATAATGGTTTCTTATAAAGCATTTTACCAGAAACAACTGACGAAAACACATTATTATTTAGCATATACATGTACATGTATGCACATATATTGTACATTAATATCTGGTATGGTTTCAGCATTATTACTACACTATATCTTATATAATGAATAATATACAGACATACAATTAGTATCAATTCTAGTCACATACATGTATACATGAAATCATATATGTATACATGCTTCCTGTAAGACATCGAATAGTTTTTAAATTACTTTTGTTGGTCTTCAAATCTCTTAATAAGCAGGCACCTCAATATCTACATGATTGTTTGACCCTATACACCCCTCGCAGGAATGTGCGATCCTCCAGCGACCCACTCCGTCTTACATATAATATCACACGGAAACTTGCTGGAGATAGGCAGGGCTCGACACTAGCGGAGGTCCGGAGGTCAAAGTCCCCCAAAATGATGTGTTGGACCACCAAATATAAAAAAAACAAGGAAATGGAGGTCCCATAGTGACCACCAAAATTTTAAAATCGCCAATCCCCCTCCCAAATCGAGGAAAGAGCTCAACGCGATGTTCAAATGCGTCACACATTTTCACAAAACATTCGCCTGTTGAAGATAAACAGCGAGTGCAAGTGATGTGCATGTACTGTGTAAAACGATTGTTTAAATTGCTAATTTGAAGTCTTGCATTTAATTTGAACATAAACTCTGCCATGTAAAAGTTGGTTAGACATTTCAAAAAATTGGCTTAAATTTGACTTTAATTATAGCTCAAAGCTGAAACCTCATGCCACAATTCGATCTCTAGTAAAATACATTTGTATTATTTTATCTAATTTGATTTTTTGTTACATTCCTATTTCAAAAATTTGGTTTTGGTGTCAAAATATTGAATTTCTCTGAATATCCTTCCTTCTCAAACACTTTTAAGTCACGTGACTCACATTCGCGATCGCGATAGCAGATTTTACATTTTCACAAAACATTCGCCTGTTGAAGATAAACAGCGAGTGCAAGTGATGTGCATGTACTGTGTAACACGATTGTTTAAATTGCTAATTTGAAGTCTTGCATTTAATTTGAACATAAACTCTGCCATGTAAAAGTTGGTCTGCGATAGCAGATTTTTGCGATCGCGATCACGAACATTAGTCATGTGACTATACATGTACTTGAGAATGGAGAATAATTGAAGAAATTCAATAATTTGACACCAAATCTGAATTATTGCAACAGGAATTCAATAAAAAAACATATTAAATGAAAGAATATAAATGTCTTCTACTGGAGAATGAATTAAGGCATAACATTTTAGCTCTGAGCTAGAATAAAAGTGAAATTCAAGTCAATTTTTGAAGTGTCTAACCAACTTTTATGTAGCAGAATTTATGTACATTAAGTGCTAGCATTTTAAAAGAGCAGTTTAAGGTGAAAATTTATGCTTCAATCATCATCACCTCCCTGATCATAGCGATCTGAGGTCCGGTTTCTCAGGCTTCACTTTTGTTTGCGGCACAAATTAGTGCAGTGGTTAATCAACTGGGAATATTTTCGTGAGCTGTGAAATTTGCATCCCAACATCAACTCCCAATATACGCGAAAATTACGGCTTTTACATACAGTACGTGGAAGTGAAAGGTCAAGCACATGTCATGAAATTGAAAACAATACCGCAAACAAATAATTCTAAACATTTGAAAAAAATCTTATTTATTTTATTATTTAATGTGGACCTCCAAAATTGAGTGTGGTCCACCAAAAATGAAAATAAATCAAATTTGGAGGACCAACTGGACCACCAAAATTTTCAGTTAGTGTCGAGCCCTGAGATAGGACCTTCACAATAACTGCATCAAAATATTGGAATAGGTTACCTTTAACACTTAGGCAATCACCATCTGTCTCTTCATTAAAAAAGGGACTCAAAACATTTCTTTTTTCCTAATCCAGATTTTTAGGCTTGTTCGTTTTTAATCTTTTTTTCTTGTTGTAAGCGCTTTGGGCCATCTCGGGAAAAGCGCAGTATATAAATAATAATAATAATAATACATGTAGTTTCTAAAAAAAGTGTCAAATTTATTAATACAACTGCATTTCTAATGCAAACACAAATATATATACATGTACATGAATGATTAAAAAAAAACCTAACTATCTATAATGTATAAATATGATTTCTGAACAGCAGTCAGGTAAAATAAACATGAACATCCAACATACCTGCAACCTGTTGTTCTTCATCCATAGCTTTAGCTATATCCTCATCCAACGACCTCTCCAGCAACTCCTTCTCCTTCTTCTCTTCCTTTCCCTTCTGCTCCACTTTACCCTCCCTGACCGCATCTTTACCCCTGTTTCCCCTCTCCCCATCTCGCCTTGCTCCCCCTTCCCTGGGGGACGACTTGGGAGACTCCTCCGCTAGGCCAGAGAGGAGGGCCAGGTCAGAGAGAAGGGACGGGGTCAGCCCTGCCAGCCGACCTGTGTCAAAGGTCACCGGTATCACGGACTCCAGGTTGGATATTGCACTGTCACTGCAAGCGACAAAAGACACGCAAACACACGATGACAGGATATACACATGTTAAGCTGGAACAAGAACAGTTGTTATAATACGATGTACCTTCTATAAAACAGAGATTATAAATGTGATGATGGGATTGCAAGGATTTCAACTTTAAGATTCAGAACATTAACAAGCAATGCAAAATATTACAAGACACATGACCAACTAACTGTTTCTGTGACTGACATCGGAAATAAAAACATAGCAAAATGAATTACATGTCAAAAGACACACACGATTAAAAGCACATAATATGAGAATAAATAAAACGTATTTAACCCTTTCGAGACAATTGACCACATTTTGTGGTTGGGCTCAATAACTTTTGATTCAGAGCCCTGAAAAATATACCAGATATATGAGTGGAAAGAGCAAAAATTTCTGCACACACTGTCCATTTTTGTTACATGACAATATTTCGTTTGATCCAAGGAATTTTAAAAAGGAGAATAAGATTAAAAATCCTAAAATTGGCAACACATTGAGAGGTTCAAAATCATTGTTTTTTATCAAAATTGGCAACTTTTTCAACTTTTCGCCAATTCTTTTAACCATGTATATTGTTTTCAAAGACATTACCCCATATTACAATCTTGTAGTACTAAAAGAAATATATTATTGTTGCCAATTTGAAGAACAAAATGTGATCAATTTCGCCCTGAAATAATTCCTGTCCTGAAAGGGTTAACAGAACTGACATAATGGTGACGTGAATACAGAAACCAAAGCAACTAAACTAAAGTTTAAATTTTCCAAACTAACTATAATCTGAATGTACATGTTACTACATGTATGATGCAATTGAACAAGGCTTAACTCACCTGATGTTCGCATCACCGTCTTCCCATTGCACCTTAGCCGAGGAGTTACCGACCTTGGCCACGCCCAGAAGGACCGCCTCCCTGGAGGTCTGCCGGTGGATGCACCGCCCTCCCATCCGCAGTCCTTTATCGATACCACCGATGATGGCAAGGGCTGGCCAGACATGCTGGCACATGTCCTCTAGACCTGTAGGAGGGAACATATGAAGATACAAATTTTAAGTACTGGTCAAAGGATTACATTCCGAGAGAGACATTTTGGAACATACTGGGAAGGGAAAAGTTGATTATGTAGTACATAAGAAAAATTGTGTAATGTGAGGATTTGGAATCATCAAAGTGTTAATATAGTGACTCCACCTTGCTAAAAATCACAAAGTGAAAAGCATAGCAAACACATATGGGTACAGTGGACTACATCCACATGCGGCAGCAAAATTTGGTCCAAAGTTTTCAACCTATTTCTAGTCATACGTGACTAGAGCAATCTCTTCATTTTACATGGCTACAATGATATCCTTCCCCCAAGGAATGAAAAGAATAAGAAAGCTCACAAATTATTTTGAACCTTCACCAGAACTCAACCTCCTTGTTTATAAGCAATATATAGAATGACTGTAACACTGACTCACTTTGAACTGCAGTCTCCATCTTTCGCTCATCTGGAGAAGCCGATGGTGTGTCCTTTACCCCATCTTCCTTCTCATCCTTCTCTCCTTCCTTCAATGAATCCTTCATTCCTTCAATCTTGTCTGACACCGAGGGGGTGTCCTGTTTTACCCCTCCCTCCTCCTCCTCTACTTCTTTCGTCTTTTCTTCATCAATTGTTTGTGACGTTGGTGCAGTCTCGCTAGTCTGAACAACCTCTAACTCTTTTGATTCCTCCTTGCTGCTACTTTCCTTTGTGACCTGTTCATTCAATTTCAGTGTTTCTTCAGTCCCATCCAGTGTTTTTTGTGTTCCTTTAGTGTCATCCAGTTTCTGCACTTTTGTACCATCCTTATTTCCTTTTGAAGTTGAACTGGATCTCCTTGTCTCACCTTTCCCCTGGACAGCATCGCCATGGAGATGACCCAGCACTTGACCTATCGACTTGAGGCGGTCAAGGAGACAAGCGTTGACCACGTCGCGCCACTGGTCATTCCGATGGAGCCAGTTGACCAGGGAGATGTGGGATTCCGACAGGATTGAGGTCATCGGAGCACAGAGAGGGTCACCGGGGTAAAGGTCACGTGGTGCCCCCCTGACCTGCATGTCACAGATCTTGACCTGTGAAATAGAGTTTGCAGACAAATCGTTGGGAAGAGGACCGCTTTTGAAGTGTAACATTCAACACACTTAGCAGTAACTCTTTCCTCTTCCCTTCACAGTGCAATATATTCAGAGGACATTTACGATGTTAAAATGAATAAAAAACTGCATTCCGTAACACATATCACCACAAATGCAGTGCCTATGCGCTTGTAGGAATAGGGAATTCATGGAAAAATCCTACACTTACTTTAATGAATTCTAAAGTTTCAAATGGTTTATCTGTTTGTAGAGCACAAAGAGATATAATCAGTAATTTCAGTATAAAATCAGTCATTTCATATACATGTATTATCTGCAATACAAACTGCCTCTAAACAAGGGATTAATCATAACTGAACACAATGAATATAATGTTGACACAAAGTCTTACCTTTTCACCAGGATTACTGCTGTAAAACATGACTACAGGGTAAAGCTCAGTGGCTTCAATGTCTTCAAATGCCAATCGAGGTTCCTGAAAAAAATTAGTTAAAAAAAAAAAAAAATTAAATACCATGCACTTATCAATTTTGATTGCATATAAATGTGGATTACATGACAGCTACTACGAATGGACATGTTCTGGGATAAATAAAGAAATGAGTCTATGAGTATAACTGGCACATGCCCTAATAGAAAAAAGTTCCCCCTGGTAAATCTGATGATTGAAAGGAACTCATTTGTTCCAAATAATTCACCAAAATTATTGATTTTTCCTCTGAATATTCATACCACACAACTTTTATGATATCAAAATGATAATTCTCAGATGGACATAGCTAGGTAAACTGACAGTGTTTAAAGTGCCATTTGAATGCCAATTGCTAAGCCAAGACTTTCAGGTAGAACAATATCACAAAATAACTTCACAACGAAATCATAACTCCTCTCACCTCTCCGTTCTTCCCAAAGGACACGGTCCTCGCCTCCATGTCCAGAACGCAGGTCACATGATCGCCCTGGGTGAAGCCCGGCAACGTCAGGGTGTGCTCTCCGTTGTGGTAGAGGTTGCCGCTGTAGGCGCGGTACAGCCACATGTCAGAGGTTGTGCGGTGGCTGAAGTCCCTGACGGGGTAGCGTGAGACACCTACACAGGTCCCCTCATTCCCCTTGTTCTCCTTCACAATGTTGAACTATGGAGGGAAAGGACGATAGGTGGATGAAAATCTTACTGGTTCATATTCCATTAAAATTCAAACCTGACCCTGGGTTTAAGCTCGGTCTAAAATCAAGTTTAACACAGGAAGTTGGACAAAAGTCCAAATTTTTCCTTTGTCTTTGTACTGGGTGTAACCGAATTAGTTGAATGGAGGCCTCAGTTCTAAGGTGAATGAAAAGAATAAAACCAAACCATCCAATGCAACAATGGCAGCCTGTTAAAAACAATAAATCTTGGACCTATTCCTTTTTGATAACTTGGTAGGAAAAACAATCTAGCAGAAGACACCCACTAAGGTGGTAAAATGGGGGATGATTGGCAGCTACAGAATAGTACAGTCCGATGCACTGTTCTCCCACCAACCTACAGAGTGAAGAGACGACCACTTGAACAAAGATCAACTCACCTTCCACTGGTAACAGCCGGCTGTGATCCCAGTCGCTCCTAACCCATAACCTCTACCTCCGGAACCATGTACGAGTGTGTGGCTGTTCTCTACGCTGCAACACACGGTCTTATCAGGGTCAAAGACAGCGTCTTGAAGGATCAAACCATCGTCATCATCATCTTCATCTGCTGAGTAGAGAGATTTGGAACTTTGCCTTTATTCTAATATCAATACTGACAAAAGCTTTAAATTGTCTAATTCTTTTTGTTTGTTTGCTTATAAGAATGAAACTGATAAAAACAATCTAGATAGAACATCAATTTATGTGGAACAGTGAGATTTTATTCTCCAACTTTCACTCTAATTTATTTGTTACTACCAAATATCCCAAGTAATGTAAAGCCAATACAAGCCAATATTTTTGCATACAGATATTTTTGAGACAGACATTTATGCAAGTTGTTTTTGCCCAATAATTAACACAGGCTACTTACAATACATGTTTGTACATGCATTGCCAACTCATTTTCATGTGCTGTAAAACTTGAGACTACATAAATTTGTGAAATTCACGAAAACAGAACCCTCAAGAAAATAATGGCTTATACATTACCCTTTCCATACCTACAAAGATCAAATGAAAGGAACTGACCTGATGGAACCTCAGCAAGGCTGATGTTCATCCAGCAGCTGTTACTGCCACCTGTCGTGGTGGTGTCCGTCAGGCTCTTCTTGGTAAAGGGCACTGCCCTTTGGCTGCCCTCAGACCGGCCTGCATCCGAAGAGGACGTGGAGGCTGATCGTTGCCGGGCGAGGGCCATCTGGATACGGCCAGCGCAGTGACGGGCACTGGCCAGAGGCGCTGACCACATGCTGTCTGAGATGTTGGACATCAGTTGTTCAATGACCTGAAACGGAGGCATACATGTAGTCCGTTGTTTGATTAATTTCCAATGATGAGGTACATGTACATGTATGTTCAGGTGTAATACTGAGAGTACTGAAATTTGCACATTCAATTCAATTCAATTCAATTTTATTCGTCCATCAATAATATCACGGAGATTTAGCATGGGATTTTTACATAGTATGATCGTATATAAAAACATGAAAGAACATGAAACATGAAATTATACATCATAAATACTGCATACAAAATCAGTGAAAATTTATATAAAGCATAACATGACATCCACACAATAGGTGTATTACACCACATAAATAAAAAGCACATACATGTATATCTATTCATCAATATTTCATATTTAATTTCTTAAGATGGTGCAAGGGAAAGATTAATTGCAAAATCATTACAAAGTTCTTTACATTCATGTAGATAACAGATAATTCAAAATGTTAATTTTGAAAATACCAACTTGCCTTACATCACCTTTGAATTACATTTAGTATGAATTACATACACTAAAAGAAAAGCCAAACACATTTAAATATTTATGCTCAAAATTAACTTGTAATTATAACACTACAAAGAATTAAATCCATTTCAAGAACAGTATGCCCCAACTCCTGAAATCACAGCCTTACAGAATGACAGATAGTATAGCAATTTTTTTTTTTTTTTAATGATAATACATGTATATCTAAAAAAAAAATCTTACTTCAATTTGTTGCCCTCTGTTGCTTGTTTTCAGTGCAGGCAAGACAGTTTCCAGAAGGTGAAGAGCTAGAAGTCTTGTTCTAACATTTTCAATACGAGGAAGACCTGTGAGTAAGTAAAAACAAAATATATTTAGGGCTCCACACTTACAATTTTGGGAGTCTGTATGGATGAGCCCCATAGTGACATTTTGAAATTTTGAGAGTCGGGACTTAGATTTTGGGTGCCTATGTGTCCCGAGCGCTTGTTAGTGTCGAGCCCTGATACACTGCATTGTACAGTATACAAGTACATGTATTACACACACAGACAAGAATCTTTTGTAGTAACTATAGATAGTCATATTATTAATTGCCCTCCAGAAATTATAAAAGATGCAGTGGGGGTAGAAATCTTCTATAACAACAAAAAAAAGTTGTGATTATTTGTACTTATTACCATGAATTTCAGACTGAACAATTGCATGTCAGAAAGATAAAACAGTGTGTAAAATTGTAAAATGCGTAAAATTATAAAATTCATTTCCTACGAGTATGAACTAGAAACTGTAACCACACCATAGCTAAACACTCCTAAGACTCTTACCTGACTGAGGATGATGACCCACAATAGCCAGTAGGATATCTGTCCACCTACTCTCAGCCATCTTCGACTGAACTACTCCACAGCTAGACACCCGCCGCAGGAATACCAGGAAGTCTCCCAGGGCATTCTGAGCTGCCTGTCGAGTGCGCCTTCCTACCATCTTATGCTCCTTATCTGCAATAAAAGACAATTTACATGTACAATTCCCAAGAATGCAATGCCATTAAGATATGAGACAGGAAAATATTAACTGGCTTTACCATAAATGAGGAAGCTGACAGTTGAAATCCTTGTTTATTGCACAAAACCCTTGCCTCTGCACTTTATGTACAATCATCTTTCTTGACCAAGGGGAAGTACTTGGCTATCTAGTAGCAATGACATAGTACAGCCATTGAGGGTGCACTGAACTCATTGGAGGTGGGTGCACTAGTCTTACTACGTGTATAAAATGTGAGATAGCAACGACATCGAGTTGGGAAGGGTACGAGAAGGATTTGTATCATCTTCTTGTCAGGTTGCCTCCCCTTCTTCCCTTCCTTCTCCTTTTTATATCCTTTTCCCATTCCCCCCCCCCCCCCCTCTCTGGACATTTGATTAGGGGCACATGCCATGCACCCCCCCCCCCTTGCAATGCACTTTGTACTGATAATGACAACAGAGGCTTATTCATTTTCCAAGTGCATAGAGATTTGGTTTAATAACTTCATGAATATACTGTCTGAAAACATATTACATTCTATCAAAAAAACATGTCAATCCACTTCCGTTTATCATTATATTTTTGTATTATTCTAATCTAATGTGGAATAGCAAGCAAGGGTACCTACCTTTAGATTTTGCAGATTTTGTTTCACCTTTCAGTGATCCAGAGCTTGAGTCTGTGAGGGAGTTTGACTTCGACTTCCGACCCGAGGTCAAGTGAGGGTCAGTGATGGCCAAGGACATCAGACTGTCTAGTTGGTCCCACAGAAGGTCAACAACTGCTTGCACAATCTTGTTATCCAGCTGCTGGGCATACGTTCTGCATGATCAGAATTGATATGTTGAAAAAGAGACTTTCTTCATCATTTTTTTAGGTGGGTGCAGATATGTAAATGAAATTTGTAGTAGGCCATTGAATATCACAAATCCCTGCCATGGCACAAATGTTTGTTGGCAAGGCATTAATCTACATTTGCCACTCTCCACCCAGGTGAAGTAAATGGGTACCCGGTGGGAAGAATTCCTTGAATGCCTTGAGTGCCTCATCATGGTAGCTGGGCTAAAGCTGGGGTGATAAAATTGCAACTCCCTCAAGAAGAAAAGTTTTAATACTAATGAAAGATGAGGATACCCTTGGTAAAGAGAGACCATATTAGTGAGCAGTGAAACAAGGAAAGCAAACAATTGGTGCTACTAGCATACTCACCCAGCAGTAATAGCCAGCACCTGTAACAGTCTCATACTGGCAACTTGGAGTATCCTCAGGGTTGGGGGTGTGCCACCGGGTAGCTGGAGCCCCAGGAGGGACGGGTGAAGGGGGCGGGCCAGGGCTGACTTGCCCCCGCACAGGTCTGCCAGGAGGGGCAAGATACCACTGGAGATGGCCAGACAGATGTCTGGTGGGTGGTACTTGACACTCAGCGCAAACACGGTGGCTAGAGTCAGTCTGTGCTGTGCACCTACATGTATGCGTACAAGGGATTAACATTACACATGATTAACGTTTTTCCAATAGCAGTATCTACATGTACAAGGCCTTATTCACACAGTAAACCCTAAAAAAAAACCACCACAACAAGATGAAAGGACATAAGCTCACCGAGCTCCATATTGCTGTGGCAGTATTCACCTCCACTTGCCTTCACTCACCATTCATTTACACTTAAAATAGTTTTACTTTGCAGCAGCAGTTTCTTTGAAGTGGTTTACCTTGTTAGGTATTAAAGGGTGCATAAATTTATGCCTAGTTCACGTGCAGGACAAGTTTGGGGTTTTTTTTTCAGCCGATTTCAATACATATTTTCTCCCCAGTATATAAACAAACAAAGGAAGCAAACATAAACAAAGGAGCCAGAATCCTAATTTAAAAACACTGATGATATTCTGTGTGCTTGAATATTTGCAATGTGGTTTTTTCAACAAGCAATGTATAATAGGTTTATATAAAATTAAATAACTTTAATTTCACTTCAGATACATGTATGCAAAATAGTACCTAAAAATTCTGATACTCTGGTATCCTGTATCTACTTAGTAAGAATAGAAAAAAATATGAACGTCAAAAAGTCAATATCAAATTTTGTTAAATGGTTTATCAAAGGAAAATAGAAATGTATGCATGACACAAATACTAACTCTTCTTTGCTAACATCTCAGAAGCTCTCTCTGCAAGCACTGTCACAAGATGATTGCAGATGCGATGAGCCACGGCCCTAATCTGGTCTTGTGTGGACCTTGTTGCAGATCTTATGCCATCCTGAAATGTGTTAGAGAAAAAGCACAGATCCTTCAATAGGAAGTTGTCTCACTTATTTTCCAACAAGTTGAGGTTATAAACACTTTCTACTATCAAAAGACAAATATACTCTCAGAAAATTTTACAAGTTTATAAACACTCTGCAAACGGTTTCAGGAATCAATTTTCAAAAATACATTTATGTTCAAAGAGGTGGAAACAAGTTAAAAACCTAAATAAATCACTTCACATATTTACAAAAAAGAAAAATCATCTTTTTTAGTTTGTCTGTCCATTAAATATAAATTTGTTCCTTAACTATTGATTTATAACTCCTAAGTTAAGTAATAAAACTCCTAAGTTAAGTAATAAATGCCTAGAAAGAAAATAGGTAATAAGCAACCTTTGAAGTGTCTATTTCTTGCAAACTATGAAAAGGTTGTGTAATAGAAATGAATGTGTACACCAGTTATATGTCATACATGTATATGAAATATTTTCTCAGAGTTCTTGTACATTTGTTGCACCATAAATGGGTTACAAAGCACTGAGGGAAAAAAAAAAAAAAATTTAAGCTTACGCTATAATGATAGAGCTGCATGGTGCGAGACATATCCCTGTTGCACTGGTCTAGTGTGTCCAAGCCAAACGCACCGAGCATGAACTGAAAATGAGCCGAAGTGAGGAGACAAAGAGAGCTGAAGGGGCTCTCCACTGCCCCCTCCGGCGTCTCCTTGGTTTTGTCGTCTTGGTTGCCATGGAGAAGGGCAAGAATTTGGTTCAAGGCATCAAAGCGTGTCTGTCAAAGGTCAGATGTGATGAAATTAATGCACATCAAATTTTAAAGTTCGTATTCACTTACGTGTGATACTGCATTTAGGATGAATATGTAAACAAATTTAGATTGCAAGTAAATGTACATGTAAAGCATTCAAATAGTAAAACTGTAAAGGAGAGTACATTCATTTGATTGAAATATAACAAGAACACATACAAACGTAAAAAAAATATACAAAGATCCATTCAAAATTAAATTTGGCAATAAGATACAATGACACAACATATATGGAAATTTACATGTAAGAAGGCTGCTTATATTGTGTATATGTACAGGCAGAAATTACATTATGATGAAAATAAGGAAATTTAGCCAACTAGTAGAGATTAGAGAATAGAGGTAATAGCAAACTTTAAGAAAGGCATATATTGGAATCACTGGCAGAATAAGGGGGCGGGGGCACAAAAGGCCCGTGCCCCATCCCCCTTCATTTTAAACTAAAACATGCATACATTAAGTACACAAAAAGGGTGAGTTTATTCATGTTTTGTTGTGTTTTGTTGCTGGTCAGAGACTTTTAAGAATTGTACCCCCTCCCCACCCTTTAACCGAAATGCTGGATCTGCCCCTGATTAGAATATACATGTAAATGTACTGCCACAAAGTACCTCTGCTCTATATTGTTGGTTCTGCAGGGCGAGTGCGATGGTATTGGGATCAGTACAGTATAAAAGCTCCTCCTCCTCACGATGAGTTAGTGTAGGAGAAAACTCTTGACAAACAAAATTCACTGCTTCGGTGCAGACGTTTCGAAGGCAAGCTATTAAGAAAATGACATAAAATATCTCAAATAACAGAATAAAGCTGTTTTGCGAGATGAATCAAATGAATACTGTAATATAAAAACAGAGATATAGATTTAATATGAGATGAAAACAGTAGAATGCATATAGAACTATATTCATATGAAAACTTAATCACTGTGTCGGCCTGCTAAAATTCATTAAAGGCGACCAATTACCAAACAATATCTTACTCTGTACATTAGGAGTTTTATGCCTCTATAATGTATTCAAAATATTAATTTCTAATGTTATACATATACTTCACTAAAAGTGACAAATCACCAAATAATAGCCTGTTCTGTACGTAAGGGGTTCCATGCCGCTAAAGTGTATTCAAAGTATGAACTTCTAAATGTTACTTCTATAAAGAGATATTGCAAGTTTATACATGTAATATGTCAAACTGAGCCATGAAACTTTCAACTTACACAGACAGTTTTGATGTTTATTTGAATGACATGGAGAGCTGTTCTTCATTGGAGTTCTAGTATCTGCATCGCTGAAGATTTTGCTTCCTTCTTGGTTGGAAGAAGTGGATTCTGGAGACTTAGTAGTCCTTTTTTCCTGGAAAAAAATTAGTTAAAGCGACTGTAAACTGAAGCTAGTAAACAGCACCATCTTTTAACAGGATTTGAACAGTGTCTGTGCCTCTCATTTTCCCATCATGCCCCATTCTAGTTTGTAGAAGCTTAGAATGTACCTGCAGGCAATTTTCCACATTGCAAGTCAAAAATAATAGTTTGAAATATATAATTTGCCTATTATCCAAACAAGCTGTTTGTCAAAATTCAAAATAAAATACAATTAATTTTCAAATTATAATGCTAATTTAGCATTCACAGAAAGATGCCGCTGTTCAAGTTCTACCAGTTCAATGCCACTTTAATACACTATCTGCCGAAAATCAAAAGGGCGTTAAATATTATGTTCCAAATACAGGAATAAATGTCTTTCTAACTTTAAACATAAATCATATTCCCTCTACTCCTTCTGATTTTACATGCAGCTTGTGCAATCAAGTAGGATTTGTTTTCATTTAATTAATATCATCAAAACTTATTGTACAACCAATATAAAGACAAAGAACAAACTATTGCAGTCTGTTTCTTCAATTCTTTTTCCAAGTGTTGTCATTCAAATCCATACATGGATCTTCATAAAAGTAATTTACAGTAAAGTACATGATTGTATGCATGCTTCAATGATACGACACTTCATTTTCTCATGTACATGGTTAGTACAATTACAGAATAGAGGTGCACAGATACACCCCTTTTCAAATACTATTCTTCATGTAAACAAAATAAAACAGCAAAATACCTCATTTTTCGTTGTTGCTCCTTTCTTGTCCTGTGAATTTCCTGCATAAATAAAAATATTTATCGACTATCAATGTCTCAAAATATCAAAGTAAATTGAAATACAATCCATACTTTCATTTTACATACACATAAATAAAACAATACAATTCAATGCTATGTATATACAGTCATGTATCTGTGAATAAAAAAGCTAAAATCAAATGCTCAGTATTCTGAATAAAAGTAAAGAGTGATTTTAAGAATTTTCAAAGGGAGGGGGAATTTTCTGTTCTTTTCCTGTGAGATATCTCATGCTCAATCTGCAAATATCACAAGTTGGATAAACTGAAAGCTTCTGGATCCGAAACATCAACCATCTACACTCATCCACATACCTGTCTTTTCAAAATCTGGTACGATACTCTGATGGCCATTCTCTAACATGGCTGGACTGACACCGAGGATCAGGAACATGCATCTCTCAATCAATGACTTGCAGGCCTCGCTGAAGCTGAAGTAGGTCTGCTTGGGGACTGCCTTGGATGAGTCCCCACGCTCTGGGTCTTCATCCCTGACCGTGTCTTCGTCTTCATCCGTGTTGCTGGGGTCAGGCTTAGGAGGCTCTGCCTCAGGATCTACTTCCAAGTCAGTAAGGCTGAGGTTTTGGCTGGTACTGGAACTAGAGGGTTGGTCTGTATGGGGTTGGATAAAAGAAGACCACAATAAGAATTAAGTATTCACAAACTCATCAACTGATTATAATTAAACTTTGAATTAAAAACATCAAATAACCTAGTCTTATCTATACAAGCAAAACAAATTCCTTCTAAGATTTTGATTAGGTTAATTTCCAATTCAAAAGTAGATTCCAAATTGATGTTATAATTTTTTCATTCATTTAGGCAATTCTACATATACACCAATGTTGGGTAATTCTCATAGATAATTTATTGCCTGAACAAAGATTATATGGGAAGCAACAAATATCAAATGTGTGTTCCCAATTTTCTTTGATACCATAATAAGTGCAAAACAAAAACGTTACTGTTCCCAATTTTCGTAACGAATCACTTGCTTTAATACAATCCAGTCTACATTACTCATAAAAAAACCAAGCTAAAAAAAATTAATTGGTTTACAAGTATTCACTAGATTTAATAAAGTTCAATTTACAATACTCGTTGCAAACCAGGTTAAAATTGGGGTGTGATAAGAACAAGCTACTTCATGACATGAAATCTCACCCAGTTTCTGGCGTAGGAAAGACTTTGTCCTGGGGCTGTAGGTGACGATGGCCGCCGTGGCCCCTGCAGGGAGTCCAGACGACGTAGAAGGGGTGGCAGCGGTGGGATACCTGGTCCTCTCTCCGCTCTCAGAATCAGAGAGGTTGGCCGACTCGTCCATGGTGTCCGTCTCTGCCTCCTGGGTCTCCTGTCTCTGCATGAGCTTGGTGGTGACCAGTTTACGTCTCACCCGGTACACTGTGCGGTAGACCTCGATCAGGCTCTTGGAATCCTCAAGGGTTGATCTGATGAGGGAGAATGCAAAGAAAATCTAGAGATCTCTGGAAATAATCTCTGGCAGTTGATTCGAATAAAGATGACGGTGATGATAAAGATGATGATGATGATGACAGTATTGGTGATGATGTTGATGGTAGTGATGGTAGTGATGATGGTAATGATGCTGATACTAATATTAGTGGTGACAAAACCAAAACCTTGCAATCTGAAAATCATTCCCAATGATGAAATCAGATGAATGATGATGACACTAATAATGATGACTGTAATGATGATGATGTTGCCTAAACATCATGAAGCTACATTTCTAAACACCAATATGCTAATCTTCTTTCCTAAAAGAAAAATCTGGAAATACATGTATCTGTGAAGAATAGATATCAAATATCTTATCTTGACCATGTTGAAAGACATTGGTGTGTGATCGTACCTGGGTCTCTGTGCAGCTACATGAAACAAGCGAGTGTGTTTGAGAAGACACGCCAGTAAACAGCGAGTTGCTCTATCCAACAGATCATCCAAATCATCATCACTTGTCTCCCAGCCTAGTAGGAAGTGAGAAAAAAACAGATATAAAATAAATAACAGATAATACCCATTCTTCAAATTTCAATGGATACATTTCATATTCTTGAACAAGTTCATCAGGATGGTTTAAAAATGGCAGCTAACTTCAACCTACGCTAGTGCATGTCTGAGAGAGATGTTGAACCTTTAATTAATACAAGTCATAAACTGTTGATGAAACATTGCAGTGTGAGCTATAATTTTAGTACCAAGACAAAGATAGCTTTTTTTATGCAATGGGACAATTTCAGCTGGGGCTATTTTACAGGGTGAAGAGTGGTCTAGACAGAGAAACATTTTCCCAAATGCTTTGGACAGTTTGGGTTAGGGTTACATGTATTTGATATGGACAAGAGAGGACCTAGACAGTTTTCCTTTTGGCTGGTTCAACAGCACTTACCTCTGCTGCAAGCATACTCCTGCATGTAATTCCAAACTGACTGTCCAGGTTCCCTACTCTTCCCCAGTGTAAGGTCCAAAAGAGATGAACATTCCTTGTGGGCATTGTGCCCTTTGACAGAAAAAACTCTCTCTGATGCTATGGGACAATTTTGGTAGGAAAAATTTACAGGGCCAATGGGGAGCTAGACAGTTTCCCTTTTAGCTAGTATGGAAGTACTTACCTCTGCTGAGAGCATACTCCTGCATTGCATTCCAGATAGACTGTCCAGGTTCCCTGCTCTTCCCAAGTGTGAGGTCGAGGAGAGACAGACATTCCTTGTGGACATTGTGCTCCGAGATGTCAAAGTCATCATCGCCAAGCATGGCTGCCTCAGACGTCTTACTGACAAGCTTGTCTGAAATATTTAAAGCAGAATATACATAAAATGTTGCTACAGGCACCCAAAAACTAACTGTAAAACAAACACTTTCATGTGCATGAAATTTTTGTGAACTGAAGAAACTGGAGAAGAGAGAGAGAGTGTAGAACTCACCGATGTGCTGCACCTGTTTCTCCATGCCATTCTGCATGAGCTTAGACACCATCCAGCCGCTGGTCTCCCTCTCCTCCTTGGAGAGGGGTCTCCAGGCCAGCATACCCCCTAGACACCAGCCAATCACCAGGGAACAGGTGCGCTCTAGGTCCACCAGCCATACCCAGCCTCGGACGGGTTGGGGTAAGGGCATGGCTGTGGGGTCTGGGGTGTCTGATGACACTATCAACGAGAAAAAGAGGAGGTGTAATTAAATAGATGGTTTATGAGTATACCGTACAAATGCTTTCGCACTTACCAGAGTTAAACAAGAGAATGACCAAAATGCCGAAATCAAACAATAAAACAGGAACTAGAGGGGAACAAAGCATGTCAAAAAAAAAGATAATGAGCTCTCATTGGCTGCAGCAGATAATGGTGGTGCTTGCCTAGATTACCAGCCAGTTTATCAGGTTGTAATAAGCTTTGCATGATTTTGGCATTCTGTTCAGTCATGCATTTTAATCTGATAAGTTCAAGACAAAAAGCTTTGATATGTCTCCGTTTGAAGCTATATTTCAATTTGTAGTACTAATCATCTCTTTATTAAAAACCAATTTCTTACCCCTCATGGGCCACTCCATCTCCTGTTCTTCCAGAACACCTGCAGCTGGCAAGAGACGATTCAGCTTATCCAGCTCTGGTAGGAGAGCGAGTAGGTGATGGAGGAGGGGGCGTGTGACCGTCACCGGTAGAAGGAGGAGTGAATGGAGTATATGGGACAGCATGGATCCAGCAGCTGAGTTCATGAGTACATCTTCAAAGGAAGACGAAAAAGGGCAATAATGATAATGTTAAATCTATTTTTTCTGACATTTTCAAGTGCATTGATGCTTTTTCTATCACAAGTTTTATATCCTTTTGAAGGCAATTAAGGCAGCCAGCACACTTAGTTCATGAGCACATCCAAATGTTTGAAAAAAAAATTCACATGAAAAATGAAACTGAAATTTGAAAAAAAAAATGCTCATCACTCATTTTTCAGTTATCAAAACCCCAGCCTTTCTCCAACTTTTTCCCCAACTGTCTGATAGGCATCACTTCTGCTTCACTTTAAGAGGCTGGTGCACTTCTATACGTCACCATCCCCTGCCCCAATATACATAGTTCAAAGTGCTTACTGCACCTTCTAAAGGACAGGGATATGATGACAGGCCATAGAGTGACCTAAGGCCATCTACCTAATTCAAGCCTTACCTCTCAACTTGCTCCTGACAGCCTGAGAGGCATTGCTACCACTCTGCTTCAAGAGGGTTGTAGATCTTTGAAGGACCTCCACAGCATGAGGCAGTAGAAGACACAGGTGCTTGTGCAAGAGGCTCACACTTGATGAAATCTGGAATGTGAACCAAGTGTAGACCATTAATACCCTTCTCTTCTTGTGGCGAGAATTTCAAAGTCTAAATGTGTCCCATTACTTCCACCACAGCTCTGATCCTTCAATTCAATTCATTTTTTCTACACGGCGATGCAGTGGCAATATATTTATAGACATCCCCAAGATTATGTTAACTTTGCTATTAAATACATGTACATGCATATTATCAATTACAATGCTGCGACATCAAAACTTGAACTTTTAAATGAATTTTTACAACTCATTCACAATCTTATTTAATCATGAATATCCACAGTCATGTTGGTGACATCACTTTCGATGATTGGTTTCTTTCACAAAGGAAATTTTCCATGACGTATTTGAAAATGAGAGGTGGGACAAGCAATGATACATCATGACATAAAGGATGTTGTTAATACTCCCTCACTAGCTTTGAGGAACATAAAGCAAAATAGCATCCATCTCAGATAAAGTTATACATGTACATACCTCATCACTGTTGCTTGCATGGCAGTACGCTAGAAGATGTTTCTGTAGCGATGATAAGAGCTCTCTGAGATGGGAGGGCGGGGCTCCATCCTCACACGTGATGGATGGCTGACGTTTGTCACTATTCTTCTCTAGCTCACCAAACGCTTGCTCCTGAATATTGGGGCAAAAACAAAGGATGTAATATGTTTTTTCCCAAATCTCATTCCCTTCTTTGCCACACTCTTTCTCTCTCCCTCTCTCTCTATCTCCCTCTCTCTCCCTCTCTCTCCCTCTCTCTTTCTCTCTCTCTCTCTCTCTCTCTCCCTCTCTCTCCTTTTCTCTAACTTTAGATCTCTAACTTCATATCTCTTACTCTTTCTCTCATTTTCTTGTTTTCATAACATTCTCTCTTCAATCCTATACAAGCGCCCTGTTCAGTTTTAAAACTCACCGTGTGATATCCAAGATTCCTTAGCAGCGTCTTCATAAGGACCTCAGCCAGGTGCGTGTCCTCAGTAGGGGAAGCCCCCATAGACATGCCACTCCCATCCCCTTCCAGGGGTGGGCTGAGCTCCCCCTCTAGGGGCGAAGTGAACCCCAGCAAGGAAGCCACATGGATGTTCTCTTGAAGGCTAGTGAGAACAATACCCAGCTGCATTCTCTGTTGGAGAAAATTATTAAGACAATGAAAATGACAATAATGTTATGAATTCTTGAATAGTTGTTGACAAGACATTAACCTACATTTGCCACACTTGACCAAGGTTCAGTAAGTGGGTACCTTATTAGCCACTTATTTCTTGAAATGCACTTTGAAAAGGTACATGTAATGGTTGCCAGAGCTAAAGCCAGGATGTGAAAAAAAAATGGACATGAAATCCTTTTTCACTAATGCTCTTTGATCCTGAAACACTGTAACAGGACTCATTCTCAAAAACCTTCCCACCGTCAGTCATTTCTTGAGTTTCCATTACTAAACACTTATAAAAACAACCTACCTGTCCCTTGGATAGGCTGTCCCAGCGGTCAGGTCCCTGTGGTAGCAAGGAATGTAGGAGTTCCATCCTCTCTCTGAGAGGGGGCAGGAGCAGTGGAGCACCTATGGAGAGTGTATCGCTCACGGCCTGTAGGGAGAAATATGAAAATACATTGTCCAACAATCACATAATATGCTTGACAACCCTTAAAGGGAATCGGTAACTTTGTGGAGAGTTGATTTAATAAATTGTTGAATTTTGATATCTGTCTTGTATAATGATGTTCAGAAGGATAAATAAATAGCCAGGCATAGAAAAGTTTTCAAATACAATGCTATTATCACGATATCTATGACTGAATACTGCCATTTACGTAACCGTACAGGGGTAAGCGTTAGTCTATGCAGTCTATGGGGGGAAATGAGTCTGGCATTTCCAGTCACTTGTATATGTTTACTTTTGTGAAGCACATGATGATTTTGAAGTGCTTTTTTTCCCTGGGCTTCATTTTTACACCATATTACATACACTGATAGCATGTAAGGCCAGGCAGCTCAGATTTTATCAAGCCTCTACAAAGTTACCAAATCACTTTAGAGCTGTTCCTGGATTTGAATCAAAGCGTCTTGATAAGGCAATTTATCACAAGTCATCTCTCTCAACACAGGAGTAATTCGGGCTACATGGTAGGAATAAACTACTTTAAACTTTTGCAGAGCTTACATTTGTCAGGCCACTCACGGGAGACAAAAAAGGTGTGGTCTGCACAAGCAGACGGTCTTTACGAAACAGGTTACTTTAGTTCAAGTTTCAATGAGAAGCAATCTTCAAGGGAAACAAAAAAATGGGGTCATTACAGACACGTTGTCACTAAAATAGATTTTGCTTTAACAGATCACAGTAAAATGAGGCCAATGAAAAAAAAAAAAAAAGCATTGCTGGATGTATACTAACCTTCTGTATAGACGCTGGCGTGTTGGCATCGATGAGGCGGAAGAGGAGATGGCGCAACGGCCGAGCCTGGGTGCCTAGCACACTGGCAGTCAGACCCCCTGCCAATGCCAGCTGGAGATGGGTACATAGGAGCTTGAGACATAGCAGGACAAACTGTTGATGCTCTCTGTCATGAAATGTGATCAATAAAGACAGCTTCTCAGTAAATACAGAGCATAATATGGCAATCTACATGTACTACTCCAATAACTGAAAAAAATACTGCTGATATTTTCAAATGGAAATGAATGTGTGTTTTTTATTTGTATTCATATTGTATACATACAGTACTAATTAGACGAAATTTGCTCTTGAATATTTGAAGCTCTTTCCAAAAGTTGTCTTATTTAGTCAAAACTAATGCAATAAGGGATCACGCTATTCTGACAAGTTACAATTTTGATTTATGTTAGTGTTTAATAGAAGCAAAGAGGTATAGTGTTATTGACTTTGTTGTGGGAAGTACAAAGTATCGACATACATGTAATGACACGTTTTGAATCCTGTGCAGAGTCAGCAGTGTAAGTGTACAAACATAAAGGATGGAATAATGGCTTATCATAATCATATAGATATCTTTGAGTAGCTTGTACACAACACTTGGCTGTTGCCAATATGCTGTGATTACATATCCCAGCACCAGTGTCTAAGAGATGTCTAATAGATGAATGGAAGTGACCAAGGGTGGTAGTGCCCTGCTTACCTGGCAGTCGGGAATGGGGGTGGGGGCTGTGTTCCATTGAACCCCTCACAGTAGTGCTCTATGAAGGATCGCAGGTGGGAGAAAGTGCCCTCTTGGAGGTCCACGCAAAAAGGGCGATGCCATGCTACAACTTGCCTACAGAGAACAGAATATAGGCATGCTGTTTATAAGGGGAAGTCACCCAGATATCAGATTGGTTTTGATATAAGCAGATATAATGAGAGAGATAGATCAGTGAAAGTAAAATCTGATCAGGGACAAGGAAGTTATGAAATTCATAAGTAGTGATCAGGAAAAAACAAATTGGCAACTGCAAGCAGCTCCTTTTAATTTCTACTAATTTTTAAAAACATACTGGACACATATGTTTGCACACTCTCTTTGCAAACTATGAAACAGATATACATGTATTTCTTCAACAAGAGGTGTTGTGGTATAGTGGTCCATTAATACTTGACGTTCAATCAAACAGTTGAGGGCTCGAATCCCTGCTAGCACCAACATCCCTTGGCAAGACATTAATCCACATTTGCCACTCCCCAACTAGGTGTAAATGGGTACCTGCTACGCTTAAGTGCAACATATTGAGCAGCTCAGATATAATCGGGGTAACAATACACTGTAAAACGTTTGAGCAGGTGAAAGTGGAAGGGTGCTATATAAATAACAATATTATCATTTTGTGATAATTCTCAGCATTGTGTAAGCACCTGTCTGATGGAAGAGCTGTCCAAGCCACACTGTGCGAGGTTCCAGCAGAGATCTGATGAATGGTCACTCCTTCCAGACTGGCCACTTTCTTGACCCTTGTGATGGGGCTAGTGGTGTGCCCTTGACCGCACTGGCCCATGGCATTGTTGCCCCAACCATAGACTTCATTATCTGTTCATATGAAAAGAAACAAACGAAATCAGTTTTATTACAGAGGTACTGTGTTCATTTCATTCCAGACTGAATGATTTCATTTCAGGGATCTCCTCACAAACAGAAAATCAGAATGTATAGCCAAGTGGTCTTTATATACAGGTTCCCTATAATGTGGGTTTCCGTGACAAACATTGCTGAAAGGATACAAAAACTGTGGTCTTCATACACTTTCCATACCCTTTACATCCACAAATTTACTTTGATAAAGAAACCCATGTCAAAAACAAAATCAAACACTAGATAAGAGATTTTTAAACAAAGCATGAATAGAATAGAACAAAACAAAACCTTTAGGAGGGGAAGTCCCATTCATACAAGCATTAACTCAAACTGAGAAACGAAGCAAAATACCATGTACCATCACAATCTTTACCAACAAAGTTAATATCTATACTAATGAAGAGCAGCCCTGTGACTGATTGTCAATTATTAATTGTCAATTAATTGTCAATTCATAATGACATTTATCTCAGTTTCACTTCTAAAATCATAAATGTGCCTAAATATAAATTACCATGGGTGAGTGCTAAGCAATGACTGTCCCCACAGGCAATATCCACAATCCTGGTAAACTGCAGGTCCTCTACAAGTTTGGGTCTCAGTGAAATGGCTTCTGAAGATCCGCACCCCAGGCAGGCACCATGGCCCCATGCGTACACCTAGTTAGAAAATACAGGGTAACAGGTAACAAAATGCAGACTTCAGTGGAAAAATCTAAATTACAAAAAAATTATGCTTTTTAGTTGCCTTGCTACTAGAAGGGATAAATGACCTTATCCTGAGTAAAGATCAAGTATTATGTCAACTATTTGTGTCCTTTATCGCAGTGGATTCAGTAAGATATATCTAGCACTCAATCTTCTAGCACTCAATCTTCTGAAGAAAATTCTTCCAGTAAGATACTTATGACAATGCGAGTAGAGAGAGAAAAATGTGAACAAAGTCCCTTGAGGTGAAAAACAACTACAAATAAGTATTACTTCCTAATTTCAGTAAAAATCATTTAAGCAGGACTACATTTACATGTAGCTCAAAAAGTTTTTCCTGCCTTGTTTAGTGGAACACATGCTTCAAACAACAAGTCTTTGGCTTATGAGAGACAACTGTTGATGCAATGGATTAGGGCATTTGTCCCAGGCCAAAATTCAACACTTGCAGTCTCAAAGTGTGCTTTATGGTATTGAGGGGAACTTCTTGAAATGACAATGAATTTTGCCTTCATAGAGTACGAGTTTCACCTGTCCTGTCGATGTGAGAGCTAGGGACGACTGACTTCCGCATCCAACCTTCTTGATGAACAAACCAATCAATGACTCTATTATCTTGGGCTTGTAGATTCTGTTGGTGTCTCCATGGCCAAGTTTACCTTCAGAGGGGGAACAAGTGCACAAAGGAGCCCATTAAACGCTTTGTGTACCCACCATTACAGTTGGAATTAACCCATTGACTAGTGAATTCTCTAATTCCCATAGGCTTAATACAGGAACCACTGGTTCCAGTGGACAATGGGTTAACAGGTATGATGTAGCTTTATTCTTCATTAATCCTCCTATTGAGAGGATTAATGTATTTTAAAGACTTTGAGGACAAAGGGATGTGGAGCAAGTAGGTTAATTCTTTGTGTGCAATTCCAAGGATTAAATCTACATGGTTTAATTCTTTCAGGATTAAGGAGGGAAAAAAATCACCTCACAGGTCAACATTAACTTTAACATCTTCTTTAAACATTGGGAATACAGTGATACAAAAGACTGGGAATACAAAGATGGCGAAGACTTGATCATTGAGTGTATGGGGAACCAATAGCAGACAAGGAGTTCTAGGCTTTTGTGTCTGAAAAATTGTGCTTTTTTTTTTCCTTCCTTTTTACATGTACGCTTGTAGCCAATTTAGAATATAAAAAATAGTCTGTGCCTAACAGATAGGAACGAAAGCAATTTCTTTTCAAATTTCTAAACTTTATATTTTTGGTGCTGAAAACAAAACGCTATGAATGTTAACAAATTTTACAATGTACAGACTGAAATGTGAAGTATACATTTATTCAAAGAATGGTCAAAACTGTGACATGCATTCTTTTTTTAAATGTAAATCAACTCATTGTCCAAACATTTTGTGTCCTTCTTCCACTCACATGACAGATGGTTTATTTTACTTGAGTGCTATATTATTATCCAGTGGACAGTCTATGGCTCTAAGTACTACATGTATCTACATGACTTCGTGGCTTATCATCAATGCCTTTTCCTGAAGGCTTTAGTATAATGATAGTCTCAAACATGTCATTGATATTTACATACTTGCCAACATTTGGAATTCAGAAAACGGAACGCACACTGGCAGGGGGTCCAGCGGCCTACCTCGGGGACCCTGGCTGACACTGTTCCGCTCATGGTTGCTTTTATTTTGACAGATTTTCTTCCGAAATTGAACCAAATCTCAAATCATGTACGACTATTTACGAGATACATACTGCGGACTCAACTTGCAGTGAGCGACTCGCGATAGCGCTGACGTATAACGTACATAACGGTATACTGTACGTAGCGAATGCATGCACGCTGTGCATATGGCTGAGGGATATGATCATATGCATAGTACTATACGCACACGCGCGCTCATTATGACATGCTACACGTATAGAGATCAGCGTGGTGCACAGCAACACACCACACACACGTTGCGCAGTGCAATCCTCCAGCACTCGGATGCTATGGAAAGCCACTTGGTATTAAAGGGGCAGTCTAATGAGAACTCATGGGGAAATGAAATCGTGCGGAATTTGCAAAAGGCTCGTTTACTTGTACACATAGCACGCCCGTTGTGCGAGGCCGTCGGACTAAGGTCATAAATGATCGGACGGCACGAAGTTGACCGAACTGGAGCTCGGCGAATACTTCGGGTTTAACCAGTCCCGGGCTCTTAGTCTTGTAACTGGTTGTAACCTCGTTCCCCCAAACAAGTTTAGTGTAATGCTGAAATATTTCCAAATACAAAACACGGTTAACTTCTGGTTGATTAGTCTAGCCATCGCTTCTGCACTGCCCTGCCGCGACTCGTTGTCGCCACGATTACGTAACTAATCCCAGGCTCTACCAGAGAGCTGGCTCTGTAATTACTTTTCCATATGTTTGATTACTTTCCCACCGCGCGAAATTTAAAACACAAGCCAGTCTTATCTCAGAGGTGGTCCAATATGAATCACATGTTTTAGCACGTGCGATGGAAGTCCTTGTATCGAAGTGACACGAAGCTCCGAGTATATTTTCCTCTCTCATCGGAAATCGCCCATGCAGGCCTACCAAAGTATCCCTTTAACACTACATGTATTTCCCCAAAATCGGAACGTTCTGTTTTTTATGGTTCTAAAAAGTTCAAAACGCGATGGTTCCGTTAAAAACGGAACGGAAGGGTTGGCATATACGTATTTACTACGCTATACCACTCAGCTTATTCAATGAGATGAAAACTCACCATTATCCCCACCACCAAATGACCACACGGTCCTACTATCTTGTGAAACAGCAATGGTATGGGAACTCCCACACACAACCTTTCCAACATTGCTGATGTCTTTGACAAGGGTTGGGACATTCCGACTGTTGCTGTCGCCGTGTCCTGGAAAATGCAAAACATGAAATAGTTAAATAATTCAGCCCGGACTTGGTATAGAACAGCCTCTGGCTGGCACAAGTTTAGCATGTTGAAATAAAATAAGAATGAAAAAAAAAATGAAATATAGTATAATACACTTTGTCCAACTAACAAAGTTTCACTGGGTGTGATTTCCTTTTAACATATATGTCATGTACAAATTTTAGTGAAAAAAACTGGTCATAATGAGTTGCATCTGGAAATGAATATCATACAGTAACACAATGCTATAATACTAATTTTATTTCCTTATATTCAAATTATACAAGAATGCAAATTCAATAGAATTCTAAAATCATATGTAGGCTTAGAATGTGATAATTTAGACAAGACCCCCAGAGAAAAAAGTGATATTTCCATTACACGTTGTTGGGTTTTCTGGGGGGGGGGGGGTGGTTCCTACTGTAATTCCATAATCTTTACTGGAACAAAAAAAAAACATACAAATTCATCTGCTGTTTTATTACAGGAAAACTAACATGCAAGTTTACTCTTGTAATTTATCACATGAAGCAGACCATAAATTACCTAATCTTCCATAGTCCCCTTCACCCCACGTGTAGAGCTGACCGTCATCCGTGACGCATGCGCTGTGCCTGTATCCAGCCGAGATACACACCACCACTTTGCCCGCCAGTATCCCCATGATGACCTTTGGGTACTTCTGGGTCAGCGTGTTGCCGTGACCTAGCTTGCCGTAGTCGCCATCTCCCCAGCTGAAGACCTGACCTTCGGAGGTCAGGGCCAGGGTGTGACCATCTGACCCCTGGACAAAGGTCAAAGCAGAGACATTTCAAAACTTCAGTGAAGGATTCAGTTCTTAAAATCAGGTAAAAAAGGATGTATGCAAATAAAATCATGCTGGTAAATAAGTGAAAAAAGGCTTCTACATACATTGTATGCATACACAGATGAACAAAGATGCAACAATACAAAGATAAAATCAGAATGCCCAGTTACAGATCTTACCAAAAGTCTCTGAAAATCTAAGCTTGTGTCCCTTAACATAGAAACTGTACTCCTAGTCTATCCTAAAGTCTTATCAAAGACTTTTATGTGTCTAATAGGATGGATTCACATTTGCATTTTAAAGTGATTGATTAACTTTGCGAAAAATTGTAAAATCAGCTCAAATGCCAGTGAATTGTGTGCAGTCCTCTAACTACATATATAATTAAGGATATGTGAAAGTATGAGAGAAAATGGAACCCGTTTACTATCCTAAAAAAGAGAAAATCGCGATCAATCGCTAGCGCAAGTCGCTCGGCTTCTTCGCTGCGCTGCAGTCACAAAAACCAAGCACCAGCGCTTGGCGATTTCAGAGCGGGTCTCCAGCCCGTACGGTATTCTGTGATAGAGCGAGATATGCCAACCGTAAGAGTTCTTTAGGGTTCGGTGGTACTCTATCCCGACATCAATGTTCAATCGTAAATATCTTGATATATAAACGACCGATCAGCTTATAAAACTCAGGCGATTCCTGTCTGAGCTAAAGGTTTGCAATTATGATTACAGCATTAGCTGGAACAGTGATTTTTTTTTTCAATCCTGGGCAAAGTTAATCAATGCCTTTAATACACATACAGTACATATTCAAGATTCAATCTCTCTGACTTGGTATCTGGCACAACACACAAGCAGATCGATATAATGTGCTTAGAAGAAGTTTAATCAACTAACCTTTGAAGAGGATATTCTTGTGATGACACTGTTATCAAAGTTGAGTTTCTTGAGCTGTGTCTGGTTATTGGAGTCACCTAGACCTAGCCTGCCATAGCTTCCCTTCCCGCAAGCCCTCACAGAACCATCGGATGAAATTACAAACGTGCAGTACTGTCCAGCTTCAATCTGAAGAATCAAAAACATTGGTGAAGAAAAGTATACCAAATTCTGTAGTTTCTGTATGTACAATGTACACTTCTACATTTGTCTTGTAATAAAATAGAGAAACTGCATGATTTAAACCTGTATTCTATTGGACATACCCTGAATTTTTAAATAAAACCTTTCCCCCTCAATAAAATCACAAACAAAATAGCAAAAACTTGCTGAAAACAGCATACCCCGAAATTTGCGGACACAGATGTCGCAGGTAGACATCATAAGTATAATGGACATCGTCCTGATATTTCATGGAATGCCTTGTTCATATTGCTTATTACTGAACAGTTACACATTTTCTTTCAGAATTATTTGGCAGATGCTATTTATCTACACATATGGTGATAGTTTTGTTGGATTCTGTCAAGAATTAATTTGTTATCGTTACCAGAACTCTAGAAGATATCCAAAAAGGCAATGTGTTACCTGCTGACTCTCTGCAAACGAGATGGCCATCTTTGGGAGAAGGATCTTCTCCTGGCTACCCTCTGCTAGCTGGTGGCTACTGTTACTACCCCAGACAAACACCTCACTGTTCTCAGACACCACCAGGCTGTTGGGTTTCTTGTCTTCAGGACTGATACAGGTTCGAGCGTACTCCGAGGCAAGTCTTGCCACCTGTGAAGTATCAAATATGGGGGACAATTTTTAACGATGTCAAACTAATTTTGAGTAAGTTTAATGATATTACTTCCAATAATCCAGTCACAATACTGCTTTAAGTTTTTAATTAGATTTTAAATTTTACAGTACTTACTTCTTCAATAAGACAAAGAGCAGCTTGATAGAGAGGACATAATCCTTGAGCGCTTTGCATTTCAGACAGTACAGACCCCCTCTCAGCTGAAGAACCCTGTAAAGTTTAGAAATGGAATAAAAAACACTGAGTATCACTTAATTCAACCTTACTGTTTAGGAGATATTATAAAGTGCTCTACAAAGCAACTAGATGCCCACACTATGGCCCATATTTACATACATTAAATCAGTAAGCCCATTGACAAGGTAAATGTCAGTGGCTTTCTATAGTTTCCACTGTAATAGCTTTATTTTTCCCCATAAGACCCATCGAATTAAATCTCATCTTCATGTAAAATTATGCTAATTTAGTCCAATTATTGTACTATACATTGTATGTACCTAGGCAAGATAGAAATCAAAGTGCTTGAAAATTTACCAAACTTTCCATATATGTATTTGTTGTGCCTACAGATTTATTTTTTCCTACAGGAACCATCAAATAACCCACATCTTCATGCCAAATTTCCCCAATTTTTGCAAATTTATTTTGTTACAGAAATCCAGAATTACACTAATTTTAAAGGAGATTGACACTTGCTGCTCCTTAAAGGGAAAGTCTATTCCCAAAATAACTTGGTTTTAATTGAATCAGAAAAATCAGACCTATAGATATAAAAAAAATTGGAAGAAAATCAGGCAACAAAAGGAAGTTATGAATTTTTAAGCGGCATGAGAAACTAGGGAAAACAATGAAAATGACTAGCCAAATTGGCAACTCTGTCAAGAGTTTGTGATGTCATTGGGTCACAAATCACCAACTATTTCTCCAAGAATATTATTTCTTCACGACTTGAACCAACTTTTATTTATAGTAACATGTTTTTTGTATACATTGTATACACTAATACAGAGTAAATAGTTTTCTGTAAAAATCATGAAAAAAAAAAAATGATTTTTTTGGGGGGGTACAATATAGATAAAAAATGGGTGACTATGGAAACGTAATATTTTGAAAACAATCTCAATATTTTGGGGTTCGTGAAATGATTTGTAAAGGTTTATTATGCAAAAAACATATTACTACAGATAACTTGGTTCACGTTATGTGAAAATCATATTCTTGGACAAAAATTGAGAATTTGTATTATCAATATCCAATGTAAACAAATCAAGGGCAACACAAAGCGTAGCATACCCTCGCCGGGGACAATTGGCCTACACATGTACACTGTATATACGTCAGAACAAGTTACCTCCATTAGACTATACTAGGCAAGGAAGTTACTAATACCTAGAGATTGGATACACAGAAAGTTTACTACTTTATGGAATGAGAAGATCTGAAAATAAACTTTCTCATGTACATAATTAGCATTTTTGCATATTCAATGAGCTGTGACCTTTGACCTTTGACTTACATACTCAACAACATTATTTATGTTATCGAATAGAAACCACATTTTTGCATATAATTAGCTTTTTCTGCAAATTTAATGAACTGTGAACTTTGACCATTGACATTTGACCTTTGACTTACATACTCAAAGACTGAACTTAGAGTACGGTATACCTTCATACCATTTAAAAATCTGTCCAACATTACCATTTATCGAATGGAAACCACATTTTCGGACACATAGAGTAATTAGCTATTTTTGCATATTTAATGAGCTATGACCTTTGACCTGCATACTCTGAAATCAAACTTAGGCTGTATTTTGATACCATGTATCTTCATACTAAATTTCATTTAAATCTGTCAAACATTACTAAAGTTATTGAACGGAATCCACATTTTCTGATACATAATTTGCTATTTTTGCATATTTAATGAGCTATAACCTTTGACCTTTGACCTTTGACCTACATACTCCGAAATCGAACTTAGGCTGTATTTTGACACCATGTACCTTCATATCAAATTTCATTAAAATCCGTCAAACATTACTCAAGTTATCGAATGGAAACCAGTGTTCACAAGATTTGTTACGGACAGACGCAACGAAGGAAGGAATAAGGACGGAAGGAAGGAAGGATGGACGGATGGCAGCGTTTTACTATAGCCCCCTCCGACTTCGCCGGTGAGGGGATAATAAATTGTGAGTAGTGACCCAATGCCATCACAAACTCATGATTGAGTTGCCAATTTGTCTAGTGATGTTCTGCTTCAATTAAAACCCAAGTAATTTTTGGACTGGACTTCCCCTTTAAATCAGCAGACTAAGTTAAACCAGGACAGGTTCAATTTAGTCAGTCTGACTTCATGAACACAAGCCTAGGAAATGAAAGATGATCCAACTCACAGTGGCTTTCCTCATCTGTCCTAGTACTGACATGAAGTAATCGTATGAGATACAGCTGTTCTGCTCTGGGCCATCTTGTCCCTGCATCCCCTGAGTGGCTGCTGCAGTTGAGGCTCCCACAGCCATCTCCACCCAGTCCAAGAGGTGCTGTAATGACCCCCTCTGGCTGGCCAGCCCTAAGACCAGCTCACAGGCCACCCTCTTTCCCATAAGATCCGCACCAGACGTTGGCATGGTAACAGATTTCAGGAACGAGGTCACCTGCTTTAGGCATTCAGTGCCCAGTGGTGGAATCTTACTCTCGTTGGCGAGGGAGAGAGGGGGTAGCGAGATGACGACATCTTTCGCGGTATGCAGCACATCATTGCAAAGGTGCGGTGCCCCTGTTGAGGGCGGTTGCATCCAGTTCTGACGCAGAAGAGCAAATAGGAGAGTCAGACTGGTCCTCACTCCCATCTCAATCAGGGCATCTGTGCCAAAGCGAGCCCATTGCCCACATGATTTCTCCTCCACTGTCCTCGACTGAGCTTGCTGCAATTTCTGCTGCTGTTTCACTTTCTCACAATCATGATACTTGCTGGAAACCGAGTGAAAAATCCTTCGCAGGACCAATAGGCGTTTTCTCAGAGTCGTCGAAAATGGAGAATCAGTGCAGACAGACCTTGCAAGGCCCAGTTGTGTCCCAAGGAGAAGCTCTAGAAAGTGCTCCTGCTCCTCTGTGGATGGTGTCTCACGCTCAAAGTCAGGCAGCTGAGGACCCTGAAGGTGAAGAGTGTGACGAGGAGCCCCCACAATCTCCTTGTTGGTGATGAGGCGGTTGTAGAGTTCCATCACACCATCTCGACTGGCTATCTTGGCCCAGTCCTCTGCCACCCATGAGGCATTCATGTGCTCCATCCATTTCAACTTGACTGGGAGATTTGCTGTCATGATGCTCATCAACTAGAGTCTTGGCTCTTGATGTAACCATGCAGATATTTTACCTGTTACAATTTAGTAGAAAAAATAAATTACAAGGGAAAACAAATTATAGACCCTATCAAAAGAATCACAAAATAAGACATTTTGAGTTTTTACAAAGTCAAAGTTAATTGTCATCAATTTTAAAATGATTTTCAGCCTTGGCCCAGGCCTTGCTCTGGTGTCTTGATCAGCATGGGCTGGCTTGATTGAACATACCAAACTGCCTATTTTTTATTTTCCTTACAGATTGACCTTATCAGCTTGTTCAGTTAAATTGCTCAATTAATTCATCAGAAGGGAAACCAAATTATCAATTAGTTTGATTCATTCCACATCAAACCATGTACATTACATTCACAGATAATAACAACATGTCAGAAGCAGATTGGCAAGACACACAGACACACCCGGTACCCCTTCTCACTCAGCACAGTCTGAATCCGTATAGTCCAACGTACGTTAGTCACCGCTAAACACTCTGCAGAATTCTTGCCGAGATCGTGTACCCGGCAGCCCGGCCGCAAGCCGGGCTTCAGTGCAGTCATTGCAAAAATATTGTCGAGATGTGCAATTGAATAATGCCTATCTTTCTCGAGAATCCTGTATTATCGATAATATATAATTTATGCTATTCACAACTTACCATTTATTTGTACATTTCATCATAACATAGCTTGTAACCTCTAATATGCGCAAATTTGAACACCTTCCTCTTTACAATTTCCTAAGGCTAAACAACTCAATAATCTTTTTCGCCAGGGAATTGGCTTTCATTGATCGAGAGGTGGCGCTCGGACTGAAAATGTTTGAAACTCTGCTAAAAAGAACAAGGAGAAGCTACAAGCCGATCGTAATTTCCATAAAACGAATTTTTTATTACGGCTATGACACTGTCTTGATTTAGATAGTCCTTTATCATAATTTATCTTTTAACTAGATAGGTAAAGTACCTAAACCGATAAAAGCTAACGCATTTCTGGCAAAAAGAATACTCCATGACAAACAGCGTTCCATAGTCGGGGATCCTCCATTATGACCCCCACCCCTCATATCCTCAATCATCCCCGCCCCCTTTACAAATTTAAATTTAAGTTCAAATTCTTTCATTGATTAAAATACGACATAAATGATCATTTTCAATTTTCAATTGACAAAGGATAACAAAAAATTGAAGTAATGGCATAATGTTCTGTCTGTCTGTCGGCTA
>CM046839.1:32586272-32598772 GCA_025618425.1 Heliocidaris tuberculata | reverse complement strand
AAAGCATGCATTGTGCCCACCCTTTTTGTGATTGTGCCCTCCCCCATCCCTTTTAGAACCCCAAACGTTTTTTTTGTTTTTTGTTTGTTTTTGTTTGCTTGTTAGGGATTTATGGAGGGGAAGTAGACCGGCATTAACCCCCACCCCAACTGAGCGAATTTTGGAGGGCTGGGGTAGGGGGGGGGGGAATTGTCGCCCCCCCCCCCCCCCCCCCACTGAGCGACTTTTCGAGAGCTGGCGAGACTAATTAGGGGTCTCCCTCCGAACAAAATGACAAACCTACATTTTTGTGCCCCCCCCCCTTATACAAAATCCTGGATCCGCCCCTGCCTCCGGCATCTACGCCATCCACTATCATTCATTAATGACTGTAAAAAATAATAATTACTCAACAGTATTTTTCTTTTTTTGTTTATTTGTGTTTTTATTGGAAAATCAAAAGAAATCACAATATTCAAATATAAATTACATAATTCGAAACAAAATTACTGACCAAAATATAACATTCACAATAAGATAAAGTAATTGGTACAAAATAAAATGATAAACTGGCAGAAAATTTAAGGAGTTACATGCACGTACGTAATTAATGTTTAATATTTCTTTACAGTTGGTGTTCCATAGATGCAAAATCAGGCCGGGGCAAATAAGGTCATCACTCCCTTGTTGTTGGTTTATTCAATTCTGTGTGTCAGCTGAGCTGAGTAGAGATTTCTTTGAACTTCTAGAACAAAAAGCTATCAGGTGGGAGACAATCACCTATACCTGCTTTTCCATTTGAAGAAGGAGCTGTTTTGTGAAGATGCGTGATAAGAAGAAAACCGTCGTTGTAACGGGTATGTTTAGAAATTGATGTTTTTGTCTGAGTAGTCTTTGTATCATAATCTAGTCAAGTGACGTGTTTGTTTGTTCAAATGAATGAATCCGTGCCGGTACCGGCGCCTGCTGTGCATGGTGTCTGCTGTGTACGTACCTGGCCTGTGTGACATTGTCAGTCAGTCTATGCGTTCATTACCAAGATCCGATCGAGCTCTGCGGCCGCTTTATTTTTATTGCATCATCTTGTCATCCACATAACAAAGATACTGTTCTAAAAGAAAAGAAAGAAAGAAAAAAACAAAACAGCACCATACAATTTTCGTTGGTTAATGACGGCAGTACAGTTTTTGACAATATAAAAGTGAATGGATGGAAGTGTGTTTTTTGTGCTAAATTTAAGTTATTTTTGTTGATCTTCAAATCAAAAGATGATGAAAAAATATAACTGAATTACACAAAAATGAGGTGCTTGTGTCAATTAAGGTTTTGGAAGTGTAGTGTACAAGCCATTCATAGGCCCTTGCCGATGTGGGACTGTGTCAAACATTCACTGTTGCAGTAGACCTAGATCTAGTCAAAAACAGACAACAAAATTGCTCTAAACAAGATTTAATTTTCTTAAATTTGCTAGATTACCTGATTCAGAAACTCTTCAACTCTTACTATGCTACAAATATGAGGTTTCAGAGTTGAAAGTGAAATTTTAAATAATTATTTTCCTCTCATGTACATGTATGATAGGGGGACCTAAAGCTACGCAATTTGTTTGCAGCGGCTAAAAAGTCACTTTTTCAATGATTTATGCGAATTTCTTTTATATATCTTGGTTCTACATACCCTTAAATTAAATTCCTGAGAAAATTATGACGGACAAATATCAATAACATTAATTTTCAAGTCGATGTCGATACCCATGTCGAATTTGGTCGAAAAAATGAAAGGGTCCTAAAGCTACGCACACGTAATAAATGAATGCAAATCTTGATTTCTTAGCTGACTGACGTGAATTTCATCCCGATTTGCAAAATAGTGATAATATCACCAAAAATAAAGGAAATTTACTCATTCTTTTTGGCGAACGTAAATGATAATCTCGTTGCTCAGTCACACCAAAAGTTTGGCGCGTTGAATGTGTCGCATTGCGCGTATTTGCGGGGTGCGTAGCTTTAGGACCTGCGTAGCTTTAGGACCCCTGACCATACATGTATGAATGATCTAGAATGGATCATAGCCTGCTAACACACACAAAATATATTGAAGCCTATTCACCCGTACATGTAAAAGCTATTGTGGAGTACAAGCTTATCTTCAGATAAGCTTATCTTCAGATAAGCTTGCACATGTATAAGTGGTACAAGCCAAGGTCAAGGACTGATTGTTAAACAATTTTCAATAATTTGGAGGTTTCTTTTAACAGTTTGAGACTTTGAGTCTGATTTTTGTTTGTTTATTTGATTTTCTATTTAAAGTGTCAAGGTCTTGTTGAACAGAGGCAGATCAGAATTTTGTGATGGGGGGGGGGGGGGGGGCAGTATTCCCCTAAAAGCAAACAATACAGCCAGTGTTGTGGAGCAACCGAGCAATATGGGCTATTTATTTTTTCAACCATGTTTTTGTTGTTGAAATTTTACCAAAAAATTGTAGATGGTGCTAATATTTTTTATTTTTTTATTTATTTTTTTACTAATACTGATATCATTTAATTTTCATATTTGACCAAAAGAAGTAATTGCTGACCCCCCCCCCCAACAAAAGTGGTTAAGTGTGAATTTATTATCATGATTATCGCTCTTACTCCATACATGTACATGTTTAGTAAGTTTAAGCAAAAGTTGAGCTTCAAAAAGGAAGTGTAAAAGTAACTTGATTCAAAGAAATACTAGAAAGAGATGTAACATGAGAATAATAGGTTCAAGAACTTCAAGTACAATTCTGTATCATATATATATACATGTATATTGTGATATGACCAAGCATATTGTACTAGTATTAAACAACATGGTATTCTCAGAATTATTAATTTTTAATGTATACATGTATATTCATTTTTTAAAATTTTTGTTTCCATTTGATTTATTACTTAGTGCTAAGTCTCATCCTCCAAATACTTGTGCAATGGATGAATACTGTTGTGTACAATTGTACTTTAAAAGCAGTATGGAATTTCTTTAGTTTGTTTGAACAAAAACCAAAAATTTAATTCACCGCCTGTCAAGATACCAGCAATTTCTAGAAGGATGCACAGTGTACATGTATGACTGAAGTTGTCTACTTGTCACCATTTTTTTGAAGACGAGTCTTTTATGCCTTATAATGACTTCCTTAGTAAATTAGTATTTTACAAGGTCTCAGAAATTTCTCTTTTGGCATACATGTATATACATGTATCGACATTTGAAAATGGATATAGATCTAATTATCTAAAAAGGTACATGTACCATATATGGGACAGTGAACAAGTACATGTACATGTATATAATGTAAGTCAGTTGCACCTTGGTTAATCTTTCACTTTTAGATATAACTTATTAAGGTTTGTCATAACCTTTAGTTCATAACTTGAATAAGCTTATTTCATTTCACAGCATAGCGTGAGTCATGAGGTGTACATGTACATGTATGCTTTAAAGGAAAAGTCTGTTCTGGCATTAAAGTGGCTTGAACAATATAGATATATCTGTGAAATTTTTGGAAAATTTGATAAGAATAAGAGAATAATGAATTCTTAAAGCTGTAATGGATCAAATGTAAATGAGAAATTCTGTTACATGCCCGTTGAACACTTCTCTCCTTTGCCCTGAACTTAAAAAGAACATAAATTTCATCTTTTTGTGAACAATCAGAAGAAAATATCTTGTGCCTTTGATACATACAGTATTGGGATGCTTGTATCCTCTCTATGAAAAAGACCTATTTCTTCATCAAAAGCCATGAGTATGGAAATTAATGGATTTTTTTCAGAACAAAGCAAATGGGAAATGTGCTTGAAAGGTACATGTATGTCATAGAGTTGTCAATTTGCATTTGGTCAGCTACAAATTTAACAATGACTTTATCATTCTTTATTGGATTTTCCCTCAAACTTTTACTAAGATCTGGTTTTTGTTTGTTTGTTTATTTATTTGTTGTTGTTGTTGTTTTTTTTTTTTGGGGGGGGGGGGGTTCTGCCTTATATTTTTTAGGTGCACTTACATGCACTTTCCCTTTAAATTTGAGTGGATTCAATGATATCCATGCATGTGTAATTTGCACACAATCCTTCATGTGGCAATTATTCTTTTTTTTTTTCAAGATTTAAAAAATTGAACCATTTAGGTTTGAAATAACACTTAGTTATATATTTTCTCCATGTCATTAAACTTGAATAATACAATGTATATTGAAAAGTATGCTTTTGACTATATTGAGGCTTGATATAATATACTGGACTTGCCCACATGTTTGTTAGTTAAACATGCCAAATGCCCAAGAAGTGTTATGCAGTGCGACAGTATTAGTCTCACACAGAATGAAAATCATGCCCAATGCAGACATGATCCTCAAAGTTTGAAGAGAAGGTTGCGTTCTGGGAAAGATGAACAAATAATTTGTGAGATTTCTCATGAACCCTATTTCATTTTCAGAATTACGTGTACGAACCTTCGGACTAATGAACCTTCGGAGTAATGCATCAAATGTTCGGAATTATGAACCCCCTGCAATGGCAAATTTGTGATTCGGAATTACGAGCTTCGGAATAACCTTTGGAATAACCTTTGGAAAAGCAGGTACCCCCCCAAAAAAATTCTTGTACATGTGTATAAATCGTGCAAATCTGGATTGTCTAGAACCTGTGAACAAATACCAAACATACATGTACAATGTACATGTACATGTACAGCCCTGGAAAAAAAATATTAGACCAACTCCATTTGGGGGTATATGAGTAGTGTTAAGTCAGTTGTCTACAGATGGAAATAGGAAAATGATTATTCATGATTACTGGACTACTACCAACTAGACCAATTACCCCTATGCCAATTACCCCAGGACAATTACCACTAGGACAACTACAGCCAGGACAAATTGTCCCAGACAAATTTCCCCAGACAACTGACATCCCCCTTTTTCCCTATGAGAAAGAGTACTTTTGGACCACCTAATAGACTGAATGTCTGAGAGGATGAATGTCAGGTGTTACTTCTCTTGGTCTGAGCACCATGGCCTGCTCATTATTCTTCTGAGACCATTGTGTGTGACATAAAATTAAAGGTATTAGAAAATTAGTGTTATCAAACAGGAAAACATCATTGCAACATGAATGAGCTGTTGTGAAGAGAAAAAAATGGCTGAATAAAAAAGGGATGGCTGCTGTTATAAAATGTAGCAATTTTCCACCAAGAACTGACTGCCTCCAGAGGAGTGAATATGGCTTTACCAGACAATCAGGCATACACTGTACATGTACAGTACCTCCTGGACAATGTCTTCCCCAGACCACTTCTGCCTTTATTCCAAAACCCCTACCCCTGGAGAATATCTCTGAGGACAGTTAGCCTCTAGGATATTTATTTTCTGTTAGTTGTTCTGAAGTATCTACATGTATCTGTTGGGGAGCCCTTAGATGTAATTTTTCTATAAATGCCTAAATTTGGTAAATTTGGTAATTTCCTGTATTACATACATGTACATGGACATACATGTACATGTACATGTACTTACAGGATATTAAAGGTTGATTTACAGGAGGTGAGGGAGAGGCAGTCATGCCCATTCTATCCAATTTTGTTTTCCTTTGAAAAATCTTCACATTTAGAATATAAAGCCGTGGAAAAGTTATTAGACCAGCTCCTTTTAAAGGCCTGTATGGCAAGTGTTGGCTATATCAGTAACTGAATTTTCAGAATGATTTCTTCCAGCTTACTCATAATGAGTGGATGACTACTCCCCCCAAAATTAGCCCTTACGATAACTAATCCCTCGGACAATTACTGCCAGGGTAATTACCCCTAGGATAATTAACCCTGGACAAGTATCGCTAAAGGAGATTATACTGCTCTTGCTAGTAGTTAGTAGTACATGTAGTTTGAGTGTGTGTGTGTGTTTGTGTGTGTGTGTGTACTTGAGTTTTGACAGACGTGTATCAATCAAATATGATTATTTACGTCTGGGACCGACCTTTAACAACACTATCTGAAAGACGTGACTAAGATACATGTTGTATGTACAATGCAATTTGTACTGCAGTGTGCTCTTATTTCCCCCTTTTTTTAAATTTGAAAAAAAATGCCACTTGCCTTTTAAAGAAGTTATATGTAGTACATGTAGGTAAGGGGAAATGTTGAAAGATATAGTTGAGTTCTGCTCATGAGTTTGAATTGTGAAAGAAACTGTCTCAAACCAATTAGGAAACGTTGATTATGTGTAGCACGTAAGAATTGGTGTATGCTGTAAGGTTTTGGAATCGCAAAAATGACAAGAAATTGACCCAATCCACATGCACTGCACACAGAAATGTGTATGGGACTACACAGAAATGTTGGGCCTGAACATATCAGCTGTTTCTTGTCATATTTTGAATGTGAGGGCATTTGAAGAGCATGCAATCCTTTTCAGGGGACATATCTACTATGATAATCTTCCAAACTAACATAAAAAGAATGAGAAAGCTCACTAATTATTTCTTACATGTACCTTTCCCAGAACTCAAGCTTCCCTTTAACCATACCAGCAAACCTTTCAGTAGTACTGCCTGTAGTTTTTACTGCCAAAGTTTGCCGAAAATTCATGCCACATGTGTGTGCAGTCCCATACCATAAATTTCGGTGTGCAATGAGTGCGCTTTTCAGCAAGATCGGGTCAATTTCTTATCATTTTGATGATTCCGAAACCTCACAGTAGGCCTGCATGTACACCAATTCTTACATGTATGTACACATGATCACCATTTCCAACATTCTTTCGCAATGTAATCGCACGACCAGAACTCAACTTTATCTTTAAAATGTTGACTCACCGTGCACATTTAGGCTGGGAGACTAGAGTATGTAGGAGGTGACTGATTAGTGATTCATGTTTGTTGCTAGACTAACATACATGTACTAGCAACTCTACATGTACATTACTGCAGGCGGGCCGTGCAAGTAATGTTCAACAAAATCCTTCAAATATACTTAACCCTTTCAGGACAGGAATTATTTAAGGGCTAAATTGATCACATTTTGTTCTTCAAATTGGCAACAATAATATTTTTCTTTTAGTGCTTCAAGATTGTAATAAGGGGTAATGTCTTTGAAAACAATATACATGGTTAAAAGAAATGTCGAAAAGTTGAAAAAGTTGCCAATTTCGATAAAAAACAATGATTTTGAACCTCTCAATGTGCTGCCAATTTAAGGATTTTAAAGCTTATTCTCCTTTTTAAAATTCCTGGGATCAAACGCAATACGGTCATGTAACAAAAAAATGGACATAGTGTGTGCAGAAATTTTTGCTCTTTCTACTCATGCATCTAGTATATTTTTTTGAGCTCTGAATCAAAAGTTATTAAGCCAAACCACAAAATGTGGTCTGTTGTCTTGAAAGGGTTAAAGATAAAGTAGAGTTTTGGTCAGAATGCAATTACATTGTGAAAGAAACTGTCTCAAAGCAATTGGGAACGGTCGCTCATGACTACATAAGAATTGTTTTATGGTACTTTGAGGTTTTGGAATCATCAACATTATTAAAGAAATTGACCCAATCTCACTGAAAAGCACATGTACTGCACTCACAATAGGAATGAATGTTCGGCCCGAAAATTTCAGCTTTTTCTTGTCATATTTCGAATATGAGGGCATTTGAAGAGCTATCTTATTCAGGGGACATTTCTAGTATGATGTTCTTCCAAACTGACATAAAAAGACTGAGAAAGCTCATAAATTAGTTTTCACCTCTCCCAGAACTTGACCCTCTCATTAAGCAGAAATAAGTCAGGATTAAAGTTTAAACCCACATGGGAAACACATGTTAAAGGAAAACGTCATCATCTCAAACTGGTAAATGGAAGTGAATACTATTAAATTCAATATTAAGAAATGGAATTTTACACAAGTCTGTATGACAGGTCTTGAGATCAACATTTGGGACATAAACAGAAAATTATATTTTTATGATCTTTGGAGAAGGTAGGTACATGTAATTCTTATTTCTATTTCACGATGATTGATCATTTGTATGTTTTCTTTTTGTGAAATATGGTTAAGTCATCTAGGATTATCTACAAATGACCCCACCCCCCCCCAAAAAAAAAAAAGAAAAAAAAAAAAGGAAAAGAAAAAGTTTCTTCAACAGAGCTCTAAAGTGCTCTAACTCCCTGTATGAAGTAGATAAAGTTGACTGATTTTTCTTTGGAAATTGAGTTGACTCTGATTTTGAACTGTTTCCTCCCCAGGCTTTGGTCCTTTTGGTGAGCACGAGGTGAACGCCAGCTGGGTCGCTGTCCAAGAGCTGGAACGACTGGGTTTGAACGAGGATGTGGAGCTTGTGGTCAAGGAGGTACCAGTCATCTATGACTCGGTGGACATCACGGTGCCTGCGCTGTGGAAGGAATACAATCCAGTGGTAAGCAATAATGAAAAAGGTCCACATTGACTTTTATAAATGAGCTTGATCGGTAAGTCACGGACGGACATTTGACAAACTTTGAAAGTTTGAAGGCCTGTAGAAAATAAGTATTTAATTGAAGAGAGCTATTTTATGTTTCATTGTGAAGGGCATTACTGAAGGACTTGAAATTTGATATTAAAATTTGGTTGCCATGGTCGCCTACTGAAATTATTATCCATAAAATATTCAATGTCACGGATGGACAAAATGCCTACTCTTAACCCTTTCAAGACAATTGACCACATTTTGTGGTTTGGCTCAATAACTTTTGAATCAGAGCTCTAAAAAATATACCAGATGCATGAGGTGAAAAAGCAAAATTTTCTACACACACTATGTCCATTTTTATTGCATGACCATACTGCGTTTGATGCCAGGAATTTTAAAAACGAGAATTAACTTTGAGATCCTTAAATTGGCAACACATTGAGAGGTTTAAAATCATTGTTTTTTCATCAAAATTGGCAATTTTTAAAACTTTACAGCAAATTCCTAACCATGTATATTGTTTTCAAAGACATTACAAGTTATTTGAACTATGTAGCACTAACAGAGAATATTATTGTTGCCAATTTGAAGAACAAAATGTGATCAATTTAACCCTTAAATAATTCCTGTCCTGAAAGGGTTAACCGATCAGGCTCAAATGTACATAATATGTAACATGGTCATTTTAAGGGACTTGCTATGAATAAAAATGTATTGCTACATGTATTTGTAGTGGTCAAAGAGTTACACCTGTCATCAACATGTGAAACTGGAGATTCCTGTGTCATCAACTTGAAACTTGGGCACTATTGAATGAATACAGGCCAGTGGTCAGGAAGTACAAGCATACTTTCTTAGAGCTGCACACTAATATTAATATTTATAAGGGAATTCTTTATAAGGTAATGTGTGTTGATGTGGATGTAAAAGTTTGCTGGTGAAAGAGGTACTATCAGTAAGCCGGTTTGTAATATAGTACATGGTACATATGACCCCGAAATGACCCCCATTTGTATGCGCACACGCATTTGTTTATGTGGATGCGCTACTTGTTCAACATGTAAAATCATACTGGTGTGCGCATCCTAGTGCGTACAAAATGACAGCGTGTAAAGGTCAATTGTACTCAGTACAAATTTCCTTTATCTGTACATACCGGTATGCACATTGCAATTACAAACTGGCTTATATTACTACAGTGGATGGAAAGAAAAAGATACAGTATCACAGATTCACAGTGGCCTTTAATTTTCAGCCCTCTGCAATCACTACTTTGAAAAAAATATTTAAAAAAGTATTTTTTTTTGGGGGGGGGGGGTAACGGAAGGACACTTCTGAAGCATTAACTTAGGAAGTCACTGAAGCATAACAATTATTGTAAAACATTAAAAAATTCATGAGCTCAAATCTTCTACACCTAATATGTTTGAAACATGATTACTTAAGACTTTTAACGCAGAACATGTTGTTTAGAGGAGATCCAAGTTTTGTTAGTCATTTTTCACCTTTTGAGAATTAATTAAGTCAATCAACCAAACTGAAAATTTGACCTTGAAATCTGGTTAAAATGTGCTTTTTTTTGGCCAAGATCCATAAAATATAGATGTTATGCTTTCATTTGATTCCAAACTTGTGTCAGAATTATATGAATTTGAAATTTGAGGTGCTATGTCCAATTCGGCGTGGAATTGCCCAATTACGAACTGGCTTATATACAGTGGATGGAAAGAAAAAGATACAGTAGTGTATCACAGATTTACAACGGGCTTATGGCAGGGCTCCTTATTAAAGGGGAAGTCCACCCTGATTACATGTTGGTTTTAAAAGAAGCAGAACAATTAAAGAAACAGATCAGTGAAGGTTTGAGCAAAGTAAGGTAAGAAATAAGAAAGTTAAGAATTTTAAAGTTGTAATTAATCAAACACAAATTGCCGACTCCATGACGTACATGTATCTTGCGAGCTCCTCTCCCATTTGCCCTGTAGCTCCCAAAACATTAATTTCCATTTTCTCTAAAGAAAATATTCAATCATACTGTACATACATGTACATGTACATGTGCTCCTTTGATATAATCATTGCTTGTATATCTTTACACAAAACTTGTATAAAACAAATCTATTCTTTCATCAAAAACTAAAAGAATGAAAATTAATTAAATTTTCTGTACTGATCAAATGTTAGAGAAGCTCGCAAGATACGTCACGGAGTTGCCAATTTGTGTTTGATTGATTACAACTTCAAAAATTCTTAACTTTCTCATTTTTAATCAGATTTTGCTCAAACTTTAACTTATCTGTTTCTCTCATATTTTTCATTCTATTCAAATCAACTGAATACCTGGGTGGATTTTATTTGGTGAATTTTACCCTGCCATTTATGTTATACATTAAAATATGTTAGTGTCTAATCATCTGCGCTGGCACCAGCTACTGTGCTGTTTGTGATACATGTGTATCGGGTGACATTGTACATGTACATTGTCCCTGACATACATATATGCAGGATGTGCCGTCATATTTTGACATTTTGTTTTATACCCAAAAATGTGATACCTTGTAAAATGAACTTCCTTTGCACCTAAACCTGCCTTGCAAAATGACAGGATTAAAGGGATTTGGTAACTTTGTGGAGGCTTGATTTAATAAATTGTTGAATTTTGATATCTGTCTTGTATAATGATGTTCAGAAGGATAAATAAATAGCCAGGCATAGAAAGGTTTTCAAGTATATAATGCTATTATTAAGATATCTATGACTGAATACTCCCATTTATGAAAGCGTATGGCCATACGCTTTAGTCTAACACTGAGTCTACATGTATGGGAGAAAATGAGTCTGGCATTTCCGGTCACTTGCATATGTTTACTTTTGTGAAGCACATGATGATTTTGAAGTGCTTTTTTTTTCCTGGGCTTCATTTTTACACCATATTACATACACTGATAGCATGTAAGGCCAGGCAGCTCAGATTTTATCAAGCCTTTACAAAGTTACCAAATCACTTTAAAACAGTCTATTGTGTACACACACATGTACATGTACATGTACATGTATGTAAACCTAATAACTGCTGTGTAAGACCATTAATGTATAATCAATATCAAGTTTTACCTTTATGTTCTTTTTTCTCTCTGTGTTTACCTTTACTGTAATTATTAAGTGATTGAAATTCAAGCCTTTAATTCATGACAAGAGTTATTTAAGGGCTAAATTGATTGCATTTTGTTTTTCAAATTGGCAACAATAATATTTTACTTTTAATACTACATGTTTCTAATAAAATGTAATGTCTTTGAAAACAGCATACATGTACATGTACATGTACATGGTTTAAGGAAATTTGTTGAAAAGTTGAAAAAATTGCCAATTTTAAACCCCCAAAATGATTTTGAACCTCTCAGTATGTTGCCAAATTAAGGATTTTAAAGCTTATTCTCCTTTTTAAAAATTCCTGGCATCAAATGCAATATGATCATGCAAAGAAAATGGGCACAGTGCGTGCAGAAATTTTTGCGCTTTCTACTCGTGCATCTGGTATATTTTTAGGGCTCTGAATCAAAAGTTGTTGAGCCAAACCACAAAATGTGGTCAATAGACCTGTTCACAAAGTTATTGAAATTTATAGATGTTTCTTTCCTGGGGACCTAGTAACGAGGTATTCTGTTAACCTGTTATTAATGAATGAACTACAATACTTGGAATCCAAGTTTGCATTCATTACTTGTTGCTATGTCTGACAAGCCTCTGACAAGCTTTCAGGTTGTTAAGAGCAACTTTGTTTTAAAAGTGTATGTACATGTACAGCTGTATGCATACTATTTGAATATACATGTATTTGTGAACAGGTCTGATTTTTTTTTCATTTACAATATATGTAAATGTATGTATCACTCTTGTTTGCAGGGGACTCGAGGGGAAGGGAGGCTCATTTGGACTAATACATTTTTCTGTTGTGTAGATGTGCCTTCAGATGTGTTTTCATCAATAATCTATGATTATCATTATCATGTTCATGTATCTGATGAATTATTCATGAAGGAACAGCTCATGTATTGTATATACAT